>LPNX010766256.1:241810-261727 GCA_001517045.1 Pseudotsuga menziesii
TTCATAGGCAAGAGGTGGGTCAATAGTATTCAGGCTTCTAGGACAAGAACGAGTATTAATTCTCTTTTGCCAAATGGAAAGATCACCTTTTTCATACTTCTTTTCCCAGCACAAAAGTTCTGTTATTTCTTCAATTTTCTCTTGTTCCTGCTGGAGCTCCTCTTTTGATCTCGACTAAGATTGGTAATATTGCTTCCAATTGATGGGAGGACCAGAGAGAATCCAATATCCACCTGGTCTCAAGACTCTATCCACTTCTATCAAATACATACCATCTGCAAACAAATGAAGCTACACAAATCAATTTGAGAATCAAATTAATAAATTCAAGGCTCTTCTATAGCTCAGAATTTTAACTTTAACAAAAGCATTAATCCTGTAAAAGTCCCCAATACCATTTGTAGTCCAAGGTATCAAACACTGTGAACATTGAGACATGTCAAAAGCCCTGGAAGGGTAAGGAAGTTGTTGTGTCCCCATTACACCAATCACAGCAGGCACGCCTTGCTCCAAAGAAAACTACACTTGGGCTTCATGTGAATCCCTTGGTGCAAATGACATGGTCAAAATATTTCTCTTCAAAAGTTATGCACCCCAGCTTGCCACCTAAGCATGCCATATGGATTTCAGATAAGGGCATATCCTCAAACTCCATAAATCATTGCAAAAACAAAATACAGGACACTACTGTATGCATGCAATTTATGTACAACCATGAAATGGGAAATCTACAACCATTTTCAAATCTGTCACTATTTAAATCGATTCCAATTATTCGAGAAGCTCCTACAATTCTTGCCCCTTCAGCAGCCTGCGTAGTTAAAGGCCAAATCAAAAGTCTAACAGATAATTAAAGAGTAAACTAGTTGTGCCTAGAGGCGTTCTCGAGCACAGGGGAGATGTTGGCACGTTTGTACAGCTGTAATAAAATATTATTAAAGAGTAAACTAGTTGTGTCCAGAGGCGTTCTCGAGCACAATATGGGGGCGTATGGGGAGATGTTGTCACGTTTGTAGGTGACGCTGTAATAAAATAGCAATAAATTTTATACCCAACATGTTGATCTACCCAAAATTAAAATTAAATTGATCCCTCTAGACACTTGATAGAGCCTAGATTTGGATCTAGGCTGGTCATAATGATCCCAAAAAATTGCAGACATGGGAGCTGAACTGTAAACTAATCATAATTATCCTCAACAAAATTGCAGTTTTTGAACTTCAGTGTATACACATGAACAAAAAGGGAGAGAACACTTGTTTTTAGAACTTACAGCAAGCCCAACACCCCCAAGGTTAAATATTGCTACTGTTGAACCCTTCTTGGGTTTGGCTATGTTCAAAGTTGCACCCGTCCCTGAGTCCACAACAAAATTAATTTTGAATAAGAAATCCAATCAAGGAAATGATCATGGATGGTTTTATTAACAATCCAGAAAAACCACACTTGATGTTTAACTTCTGTTCAAGGTTTTCCACAATTTGGGCCAGGGTGTTGTTGTTTTGATAGTTAACAATAAGTAGAGTGTGGGCACTTTTGAAACTGCTACTTCCTTTGGACCTTTCCAACTGTTTGGCTCTGATAATTCCAATTGAGAGAGGCTTAGAAGTTCATTGTGTCCTTGCATGTTGGTGGCATGATTAATGTTCCATGCCACAACATCAATGATTGAAGTGAGACGTCATTTTCCAACATGGCAGAGAATGACCAAATAGATCATTTGATTAATCTTTTCTATCATCTGATTTGGACATCTAGGTAACCTTTCCTTAAGACGAAGCAAGGGAAACCAAGATAAAAAGGAGGCAGCACTTGACGTAGAATGAAATGACAGCTTACCACCAGCTAACAACCTCACAATTCAGAACCTTACTCTGCTCTAATATGCATACAAATGCAGCACTGCTGGAAGCAACAGAAAGCACATGCATGCAATTACACAGAACTAGAAAACATAAACATGCATAATTCTTTTTATTAACTGCAACTAATTTACATAGTGTATATGCAGCCTCTGAACCTCTTTCCATTACAATAATCACAATAGGGCTTTTCGGGGCTTCTGTTTTACAGCCACAGAACTTGCCAGAATTGCAAGGCTGAATTCCCTTTTCACAAAACACAGAACACCCACCAGTTTCAATCTCGATTGGGTTTACAACATGCAGAACCAAAATTCACTTGACAACTAGAATTCTTCTTTGCTGGTCTGCTATAGCTCCTTTCTTTCTTCATCTTCTTCTCTACTGGTAATTTTTGAGCTGATAGTTTTCTTTGTCTAGAGCTGCAGGCTTTTGTTCTACGTCATGAATCTGCTGCAAGTTTGTGTCTCTTTTACCCAAGATCTCCATCTTCTTGGATTTCTCTATCACTCTATCATCTTCTTCTTCTCACCATGATTCTTCCCAGCAAGCCAATTGCTGGAATTGTGTCCTCTTTGATTCAAGAGCTATGGGCTTTTCCGTCCTCTACAAGTTATGAAGCGTGACCCCCTTCATATAGCATCATTGTGGATGGCCCAGGAACCCTCTTGACTATTCTTTTGGACATCATTTCATTTAGAGTTTCTTTCATTCAGCATCGGATGCTAGGAGAAATGGATCTAGTGGACCATGACACACCAACAACACCATCACGTTTTGGGTTCCATTACATATTGATAGACAATTTTTCCTTTTAGTAGAACTATATATATGAGATAATACAACATTCCTTCACAATTTAAATCCCTGCTTAGCTTCTTCTGCATATACAAAAATGGATTATGCATATCATAGGTTTTTATGACTCAACATGCTCCTTTCGAACCAACGCTTTTGAAGCCATTACAAGGCATTCATTTCATCATGTCTATTATGCTGCCTAGTTTGTGAACAAGAACCTAAGATCATATTCTGTTAACCTTCCCAAAGCCTCTGAAGAACCTCCTACAGTGCTGAATTTCAAAGCAGTAGAAACATGAGAATTTATTTAGCAACTCCCTACATATTGCAATTTCTTTAAAAAACATCAAACATGTAGAAGCAACTGATGGCTATAACGTTTACCCTTCAAAAACGAGTTGCTTTTTCTCTTGTAATCTAAGAATTCTCTCTTCAATTGTATTTGCAATGACAAATATCATGACCTTGAGGAATGTATAAACAGGATTTACAATAGTCAGTTGTTGTATTAAAAGACTAGTTAATTGAACAAACTATTGAACTTTATGATCATAGATGCAACAGAATGCATTTCAAAAAGGATTTCAAGGGCACAGCCTAAAAACTCCACAAAAGGGCCAATTGCAACATAATGTATTTAAGAAACGTTTACAATGGTGGGCCTTTAAAAACTTTGTAGATGACCAAAGAATTAAGCAATTTGACTTCTCCGGAAAATTTTATATATTTTTAGCATCAGCAAAAAATTTCAAAGTTCAAATTTGTACTAATGAATTGGTTCACAAAAGTTGTGTTATGGTACCAAAAAGGTTATCTTAGAATCCTTTATTTCTTGATCAAAGAAGCTTGAATGAGACTATAGAAACCTAAAACTAAGCTGCTTCCAAAGCAACTTGACGGCAATGTATCAAAAACCTATGGTTAATGATTATTAGCAATTTACTGTTGCATGAATACCATTATTACATTTTGATAAGCCTTTTTAAAATTTCAAAACTTGTTTTGACCTAATCATATATTATTCTTTGAGGAATGTATAGATAACCGTTTAATTAACATTGGTTCAAAATAAACTGCCAAGGACAGGAAACAGTGGTCCAAAATTCAAATATACCCCACTGTGTGTAATTCTCTAATAGCGTGCGAGCTGCTTCAAATAGGCAATAGGATAAAATAATACTACCACAGTTGTATTACAAAAACTAGACACGAGCATGGTTTCATTGTTATGAGATTTATTTTTCCAGGGCAACAGAACAAACCAAACCAAAAAAAAGATATAGTTACTTACAAACTGACTAGACTGTAAACAAAGTACCTGATTGGTTTATACTGTCCAAGCCGATGAATGCGATCCTGATCCTTCTGTTCCACTGCTGGATTCCACCAAGGATCCATAAAAAAAACCTGAAAATGATGCAGATAAAATTATATCTTGGATTAGAAAATTCACTTGCCTATTTTCTAGGCACATTGCGAAGTTGAGCTGAAAAAGATACAAACTATAAATTTATTGTCTTCAGCAGAAAAGGATCAAACATACAAAAGCAAAATACATTACCAGATATGGAAGGTTCTTACATGAGAAGCTACTGTCAAATTCAAGGCCACACCTCCTGCCTTCAAACTCATCAGGAAAATCTACAAGACAAATAAATGTTAACACCCAGATCATAAATAGATGATCAAAGTCATAATTTTCAGAGATTAACGACAAGTCTCTCTAAGCACTTCCATATATATTTCCACAGCTCAATATATTACTATTGGATTTCTAGTTCACTGTGTAAAGAACTCTTAAACCAACGTGTTTTGAGTGAACTCGTGCCTCATCATTAGGGTTATCAATAGAATGGAAGAGAACAGTCTTGATGATCAGTGGTGAGTTCATTATAAATGTGTTGGCTCAAAAATTCTCTACACAGAAAAACCCAGAAATTCAATAGCAACACTAATGCAACATGGTATGACACACAAGCTATAAAACAGTCCAACTTCAACTTAAAAGAGAATAAGGCTAAAAAAAGTGGGTGAGTTTAATTGTGTTAAATTTTAACTATTCTAGCTTTACCATTTGCTTTCAAATTTTGCAATAGCATGGAGATCTGAAGAATAGATACAGGAAGAATATATTTGAAACATACCTTTGATCTAATTGGAACTTTTTTCTCAATTAAGAACAAAATAATATCCAAAGATATGTATACAATATGGCATATTCTTTAGACAGGTAAAATATCCATCTGTAGAGATATTATTACTCAGAAATATTTCCTTGTATCCAAGTTAGAATGAGTAAAGTAGCATGAAGCTCTTCAAAATGCTCAGTTGTTAATAACTTTCTGTCTTGGGCTTTCCTCCAGGTAAAGGGTTTGCACCAAATAGATTCCAGATCCTTCTGTTGGTTAAGAAACTGTCACAACTTTCTCCTCACTTTACCTTGTTCCATCGATTGCTTGCCACATCGTTTTGCACTTTCAATTAAAAATTCATCTGAAAAGTCATCTGTTGTAAAATCACCAACATTTCATTATAGCTTCTCATGTTTGAGAAAAGATGTCCTATTTTTTATTGTTGCAGGTAAGGAATTGATTGCGTCGTTAAACTGTTTATCAGTATCAGTAGAGAAACCTTGAACTTTGGAAGTATAATTGCAATCCTCTGCTTCACTCCCAAGCAATGGAACCACCTAAAGTTCAAACATAGTTTGAAGTATTAATTTCAAAATATATCCAATCTTGAACTACCCTTATCAAAGAACCATAATAAAAGGAACATAAAAAGAAAATGAAACAAATACCAAAAACTTGGACAACATGATGTTTTGCAAATTTACTTAAGTGGCATTTAAAAGTATACCTGGTCTTTGGTGGAGCTACACCCACCGTCAACAAATACTTTCAGATTCTTTGGATTTCTTTCCCCTCTTTCATTGCCCTCAAAATTATGGTCCGCGTCCAATAAATTATTACCTCGACTTCTTTCCACTTTGGCCTCATCATCAATTTTCTGATCTGCATCAAATAAAATATTATCAGATAACACTATTGACTGATGCAAAAAATATTGATTTAATATAAACATAAAATGAGAGATATTTATGAAAGGACAGTGTGCAACTATTGTTTACATAACAAACAAAATAATCAGCATGACATCCATTCAGTTTCACCTGTGATTGCAGTAGCAGAAACATTGAGCTTCTTATCATAAACAGTACTCAGCTCCCTTTTGCCACAGAGGCTAGGAAAACTAGTGTAGTTTCTCTGCAGCCTATGATGCCAAGCACAAGTCCTTTGAGCTACATTTGAGGATTCCTCTATGGATGTACTAGTATTACCTAGATTTTTTAACATGACTGCTCCCTTTTGTGCACCACTGCTCCAAGATTCATTGACAGAACTCAATGTCACTGCTCGTTTATTGGAAGAGACTAGATTTCTAAAGTGCTGCACCCAAGGGCTCCCCAGAATTGTTGGAACAGCTGACTGTTGACACTTAATGAAATGGGGTGGCTTCTACCAACAACCCTTTTTCCAAACTTTGAACTGGAGAAACAAGTATCACTTCACAGATGAGTGTCACAAGCTTCACTTCAAAAATAATTCAAAAAAGTTCAAACAGAAAAGCCCATTGAATCAATTCATTGGTCATCTAAAGCATGCATATTAATAAAAAACCAAATCAAACAGAATTATCATGGAATATAGAATTACCTCATTGAAAGGAGAACGAAAATTAAGCCTTGATTCAGCACTGTCTGGATCAAGGTTTTCTAGTTCTTTAGGAGCCTGGCCACATAAATCAAGGGCACAATACTCCTTATCGTACATCGTCTTTACAAATGATGCCTCAATTTGAGTCCAAGTATGAACTATGTTTCTCATCAGTCCACTCTGTATCTGGAGAATCCACCATCCTCGGAAACTGAACAAAACAAGTTCTCGTTAACAAAACCAAAATTTCTTCATTTCAGTAAAATGAAACCAAAAAAGATTGTAAAAAGATCCATTGCTAGTAAACTGCATTACAGAAGGTGAGAAAATAACCCTATGAAATACAGCTCCTCTTAGCCACAAGAGAGTTAATCATAAAATTAAAAAAAAAGTCATTTCTCTTTTAACATCCTTCGGGTTATGTTTTTGAAGTAGGTGACTTACTCAAATGCTCAAGATACCAAGAGCACCTTAAACTGATTGCATGTGCAAGAGAATTACCTTTATCCAGACTCCTTGGTACTGATTATATCTATTCTCCATCTATTAATGGGCAGAGCTAAAGTATAGACTCAGAAAACAATTTAAAATTTAGGAAGGAATCTACACAGTCCTTAAATGTATCACCATTAAATGATTGTTCACAGTAACGAATCCATAGCCATGATTCCATGAACACTTATTTGCCACAAAGATTGGTAACTTGAGCGTGGTCTTAACCATAATCAATAGAGGTCCATTATAACACTTAAGATTGAAGCCCAAAAAAATCCACCCAGAATTCAGGCATCCATTTAGCTGCAAACATAATATAGATGTTAGCCCCCCAAGGAAACAATGCCCTGGTTCACATATAACCTAGGCCCCTGTAGCTATTTGGTGTTTACTAGTGATCACACATGCATTTATGCACATACTTGAATATCTCCATCGAACTGACCTCCATAAACCCTAAATGCTACTCAATTAGGCTATACCACTTCAATTCCAATTAGGTGTTTATTAAATCCAACAGCTGACTGATTTTCTTACAAAAATCACTGTAGCTCTGCTGTAGTATAAACGATTGCCACTACTTTAGTATAAATATGGAAATATTAAACTCTTATGGTCAGTGTTGCGAAACTTGGGATTGACAAAGAAGCAACCGAGGTCATCAACTAGGAAAATTGGGAAAAAAAATGGGAGAAAAACCAGCAAACTTCACCCAGCATACACTTGGACCTGAAAAAGTCTGATGACTTGGAAACCTGAGAAACTTGAAAAAAATTAGAAATATTGTTAGAAATCGGATATTATCAGATATTTTTGCAACACTGCTTGTGCTACATACTACGGACAGCAGTCCATTATGCAGGCCAGTTGCAAAAAGAGGACCAAGTTTTTGGCTAGATGAATTTCATACAATTGAAGAAGTGGAATATCTGCTGCCAACAAGGAAATCGAAACTATTGCTCTTATAGGATTATATGGTGATAACTTTTAGAGTTAACAGATGATATACACACATATGCAATTCAAAGACTAATTCTATTCTTGCCATCAAATTGTGTAGACCTTCAAAACAAATTGTGTAGACATTCAAAACATCATTTCCTCTGAAATATAAGCCAACCCTCCAATCATGAGAATTGCATCCTTTAAAAACAAAAACAAAATGACCTTCCAATGATGAAAGTTTTAGCCTTCAAAAAACAAAAGCAAAATGACCTTCGAGTCATGGTGGCTTTCAAAGACTAATTCTATTCGTGCCATTAAATTGTGTAGACCTTCAAAACATTATTTCCTCTGAAATATGAGATGACCCCCCAATCATGGATGTTTTAGACTTTCCAAACAAAAACAAAATGACCTTCCAGTCATGGTGGATTTTTTACTTAAAAAACCAAATGGCCCTCCAATAATGGGGCTTTACACTAAAAAAAAAGGACTTCCAGTCCTGGTGGTTTTAAAACTTAAAAACACAAAATGGACCTCAGACCATGAATACTTTATACAAGAAGAAAAACAAAAACAAAAAAATGTACCCAATACACAGACAAGTTCTCAGAAAATAAAACCCTACCAAATTGCTGGCGGAATCTTGTCCATCCGTGTTGGATGAAGCCCCTCCCTCGGCTTCTCTGGAGGCTGAAGGAGATGCCAACAGACTGTGGCTCTCGGGGCAATAATACAGTCCTTCAGTCCTTACGAAACCACCCGAATCCCAAGAGCATCCATCTTCTTCAGAATCTGGATAATATAACGGAGAACTAATAGCAGAAGGACTTTTCTCCCCTGTACGGTCTTCAAAATCAAGGGGACCTTCTTCTGCCGCAGACTTAGACTTAAAATATCTGTCGCTGCAGTCCGGATAGGCCGAAGCCATAATAAAAACTGGTATAAATTGGATTCAAACTGTAGTGATGCTATTCATAAACAACACCCATTCAATTTTAATCGATTGAAAATTCCTTGATTCCCAATAAGCACATAATCACGTTTGAGTTGGTTTATCTTGCCCGAGGTAGGAAAATGCATGTTTGTGTATTTCACATGATTACAAAAAATCATTTTATAATTGCTTCTACATCATAACATAGATATATCTGTGCAGGTGAGGGAAAACTGGTATTGTTTTCCTAAGATTTCCAGATACTTTAAGAGATCATTCTTCATTATGAGGGCATTCAGGGCGTAGATCAGAGAGCCCATAGGAGGAAGAAGAAGAAGACGAAGAAGACTCAAGTAAAAAGGTGAGGTGAGTGAGGAGGGGAGACATAATAGCGATATTTGTAGGAGAAACCCACTAGTGCTTTGAATGATGGGAATGAGCCTCTCTAAATCATAGCCATTGTAGACATAGGAAACCCTCATAAACAGCTCGGGCGCAAGAGTTACCATGTAAGCATCTCGACAAATTAAGTAATGATAATATTCAGTTAAGTATATGACAAATTCGTTCATTTCTTTTAGAGATGACTATATGCATATTGTACAACCATTCTCTATGGTTGGCCCTCCATTCCAGTTGCCTTTGTCTCTACTGCCTAACCCCCTTCCTTCGATGACACAGGTAGACTAAGAGGCCTAGGTGGACCATGGGAGACTGGGAGTGATGATTCAAATGATTATGACCCCAGTAAATGAATGGAAATTGGATTAAATCCTAGAATACTGGACTAACTAGTATAGGATATGATTCATGAGCACAAACAAAGGGTGGCGTGCTGCTAGCCTGCTACCAAAGATCCGTCATCCCAGTCTTGTGGTGGTCATAATAGAAATGTCTAGCACTGGGTGAAACCCTGGTCTGGAAACTTACATACCCATTGGACCAGGTTAGGTTCAAATCTAGAAAAGATTGCTCAATGCATTGTAAATTGCAACTTGTAAGTTGTAACCCAAAAAACAACACAATTAGTTTTTCCTTACGTAGCCTTGACAGTGAAGGGTTATCAAATCAATTCACCATCCTTAGATATGACTCATATGAGTATTTAATTTCACATTATATACTCAAATACTCAGGTGACTTGTAAGTTGTGATATCAAGTGACTTGGTGAACAATAAGATGACAGATGGAAAATCAAGTTGGAAGGTGGCATCATCTCATACCAAGATTTAATGAAGTTGGTGAATTAGTAATGCATGCTAATGCCATTAAATGCTTTGAAAGTGAACATCGAATCTTGAGTCACAGTCCTGACTCACCGACTTGAACTTGGCACTAGGAAGCCTAGTGGCCCACCGTGGTCCATGTCGATTGGGACTGAGATCCTCATCCATGATCCGACTATTCAAGGGCACTTGGGAAGAATCTAAGTCTCGAATCTCCCATAGTCCTCTAAATCCTTGGATAGGCAAATTTTGTAGCTACCCTTCTGTTGCAAATTTACCGAGGCTTACTCAATTTCATTATTGAAGTGCTGGGAATGAAACTAATTTCTTTTTGCATGGTAAAATTCGTTGTGGACTTCTATGATGTTTAAAATGGCCTCTGAAGGGCTCTGAAGGCTTCAAATTTGAAGCCTGCTACCATCTCGAGACTCTTTGGATTCCCCGACCTTCACACTGTAACTTCCCGCATCCGCGTTTGTTATCTATATTTTTATTTGTGTGTTGTCCTTGTTATCTTGCCTTTTCCTCGTGTGTTTGTTGCAACGTTTATATGCTGATACTTTGGATCAATAGTTTAATTATTTATTTTTATTTTTATGATTGTTAATTTCTTCTCATCAACATTATGACATGTTGAATTTTTGTATCCATGGAAGTGTTCCTTTAGTGATTTTTTGCTTTGGTCACTAAAAAGGGGACAAGTTATATGATCCTTGTATTAATAATTAACCAAAAGAGGTTCATGAGGCCTATAGGAGGTTGATGAATCGAAATATTTCCCTGAAACTAGGAGATGGGGTCGAGCCTCTACCTTTATACTGCATATGGATCTAAGACTGGTTCTGGGTCAGCACCCCAGTTTAATTATAATTGGATCAACTGCTACAATGTTTAAAGGAACTGAGCTTGGTGAAGCTACGTTGACTGGTGTAGCTATAAGTTTGATGGTCACATATCATAATACTTATACTGAAGTTACAAAATCACCTCAGTATGGGACTTGCAAGGACTCTTACATTGAAGGACCAACAACTAGTTATGATGCTTCTAGGTATCAATATGGTACTGGTTCTAGTACCTAATTCATAATTGACGTATAAGGAATGCAATTTTCCTTTGGCACACGCTTAACCGGGTTTGCTTCATTAATGGTGTAGCACGGATAAATATGGTCAAGAAAAAATTCATGCAATTGCTTTGTTGGATCTCTGAAGATTGAGGTGCATGGCACCAATATTACTAATAGAAGGTAGACAATTTACAAAATTTTGACTTTATTGTCAAAATTGTAATTTTCCATGACACAATTAAAAATGACTAACATAAATGACTAATTCATATTCTTCTAGCTATTCATTTTTTATGTCGTGACTAAATTAGTCACTTATGTTAGTCATTTTTAACTCTGTCACTTATTATCTAGTCATATTTGTTAACTGGTGACTAAATTAGTCATTAATTTTAGTAGTTTATAGTTGGGTCAATCAAAATTGCTCATATTTAGTAGTAAATCACTTGAAAAACCTGTGGTGACGAGAATTTTTAGTCACGTAGTAGCTAATTCCTCATTTTGTACTAGTGCTAGCTTAATGTTGAAAAAATAACACAAATTTTCATCTAGGGTTTCCTCCCACATTTTCCCTAGGTGCAATGGAAATAACCTTCCACTGTCACTTAAGAAAGAACCCTAAAGTTTGGATACTAATGATACCAAACTTATAACAAGATTCCCGTGGAACAATCGCAGGTCTAATTGGCATGCATGGTCATTGTAGCTATGCCCAAAATTCAGACAACACTGACACCTTACGGGGCCCAAAGGTGGTATTCAAAGAGCCCTTATATGCACAACATTCCTGGTTTATGCTTGAAAACGTATTGGAGGGGTACCTCTACAAATAACTCCTCACACGACCTCGTTCTTAACTCCTATGTTAGAGGAGCTGTGTGGTTGATCTCTTGCAAACTTAGATTTACCTAACGATAATCCACTAAGCATGAGTTCAAGTGATTTTGGATAGTTAAAAATATTCTATTCCAAGTTCCTAGCCTAATCTAGTTGATGTAGACCCTAGAAATAAAATGTTTCTAATAGATTTTAATTTATAGCATTCTTTTTAAGGTTAATAATACGCAAGATAGTGGAAATGGAACTCATGGTGTTTTGACTCAACTGAAAGCAAATATGATGTAAAAATTTTCAAAAACAAATGTCATTCAACATGTTTTTTTTTCGAAACAAATTAAATATGCTTAAAAACTTTGAAAAACACAAGACTTCTTTTTATACTTTTTCTTTTTGAAAAATACTTGAAAAAAAGCGTACATAGAGCATATATGAGACTTATAATGCAACTACAAATGATTTTCTTTATTTTTCTTTTCAAAAATCAAAAGCTAATCCAAACTAATGCAAGTAAACAAGCTACAAAATATATTCATATGTATAAATGCAAGAAAGAGTATTCATATCTTATAATGACAACTTTGACAAGCGCTGGAAATATTTCCTAAAACCCTACTTATGTTGAACTACTAGCTTTGAAGGACAAGTAGATCAAAAGGTTCGAAAAGTGACAACTTCAGAATACTACTAAAGAAATCAGATGCAAACAAGAATACCAGAGAACTAACAGAGGTCAATAACTCACATAACACTTGTTCTTGAACCAATAAAGCTAAAAGGAAAGACTTAAACAAAACTTGCACACAAATTCAAACCTAACCTATTCAAGAAAAACTTGTATGACAAGTTACAGTGAGATGCACCGGGTGACAGAGCAGTACTAACTAAGGAACCAACACTATAGAAGTATTCAAAATCTAAAAAAATTCAAAACAAGGGAAGACCCTAAATTTTGGACACCTCCTATAGGAAATTGTGACTTTTAAGTGGAAAAATCGTGGGTGAATCATGACTGTTATGAAGGAAACTCGTAATTACAACCTGAAACTCGCGACTGTCAACACAAAAACCCACAGGTGACTCTAAAATATATGAAAATAAAATTTAAAGAACCAAGGATACTAAGCATATAACAATACTAACTGAAACATAGATAAAAGAAAATCACCATAGAAACAAAAGAGCAATAACTGGATTGAAAACCTAAATGGAAAGGCCCCAACACAAAATTATAGACTCCTCAACGTAGTTGCCAGTTCTATTGTGGGAGATATCTACCTTATGACATAGGGTCCTAGGGCCACCAACATACTAGGTTTTGGCTTGCAAACATAAAGGATTATAGAGACATATATGAGAGAAATAAGGTGAATGGAATGTGTACCTTATTACTGACTTTCGATCCAATCTCTAGCCTTCTTCCTCAAATTCTCTTGAAAATCCTGTCCTTTTCTACCTACAAATGAGATGGATGTTTATCTATAGAGATACTGATTGTTATGAAAAGAATGATAAACATATTATAATTTCATATAAGATCAAATAACAATGCATTTCATAATTCATAACAACAAGAACATGTGCAAAGGCAATGTGGGATAAATTCACTCTTTATTCAGAAGTTGCAAGGAACATTACAACCATGTCTGAGACAAGCCTCTCTGATGACCAAGAAACTGAGTTCTCTTACTCCTCTTTCCAATGTATTCCTCCAGCATAACCTTTCTCTTCAAACTTTCTCCCCTATCCTCTACCCCTCCCCTCTATTTATACTTGTTGATGAGAATAGGTTACAAGGTCTAGGATGGTTAGGGAAGTTGGGGAAGTTACGATTTTGAGCCCAATTTCCCATAGGCTAAGCGTGTTTTATTTTTTAATTTTTTCTTAAGCAACTCAAGGGTGCATATATAGGTAACTCACGAGTGACTTGTGACTTCTATGAGGGAAAATTGTGATTACAACATTTCATAGCTGACTCACGGGTTGCATATGATCATACTCGAGAGTGACACACGTCTTGTCACAAGTAGAGTCGCAAGTGCAATAATTTTTTTTATAAACATGGGAAAGGATAAAGGAAAGAGTATATATTAAGCATTCTCTTCATCTATAGTGTTTAGGCTACTTCAATCCACATTTTCCTTTTGTGTACCGACACATTTTGTGTCACTACTAGGACGAAAAAGTGTTGTTTCATAGTATAAAATTCATAGGGCAGTTGGTGTGCGCCTACATGATTTTCACATAGTGGTAGAATCAAGTCACCATTGAAATGATATGAATCTTTGTGTGCTCCTATGTTGTTAGACACGAGTTTATACCATGGAGAGATATAATGTACTTTGTGTGCTACTAGGCGATTCTCTCATCACGATAGATGTAGTTCGTCATTGAGACGTAATGAGTCCTTACGTGCTCCTATGTTGGTAGAACGTAGGTGGTCAGTGGTATGCATCTAGGAACTGCTCAGTGTGTGATGATGATATGATTATGATACGATGATATGACTGTAGGAGATGCAGGTGATTGGAGTGGAAATGAAATGTATGGTCTTGGGTTGTACCTATGCGATAAATTGCTCATGGATATGATGAAGACCTAGATGAGGATTGGGACTAAACCCAAGATGAAACAAGGATGGATCTGCAGAAACTTCCCATGATGAATATATCTGACAAATTTCATTATTCAATGATCGAAAATATGACTAAGACATCAATGATGATGATGATTCATAGATTATGATGTGATCAGATGTGTTGGTGATTGTGGCGAGAGAACACCTTCCTAGTTAAGAGAAAGTGTTATTGTAATTGTAACTTCCAAATATATTATGATGTATATTATCATTGTGTATTGTTTCACCCCCATCGGAGAGGTGTTTTCCCTATTTTGGGATGTCATTATTGTATATGGTCATCGAGGTAAACCCTCTACTATAATTCGAGGAAACATTCCACAAGTTTAATATAATAAAATATATATTTTAAGGATCCTTAGGTGAAGTTGGCCCTGGTAGGGTAAGAAGTTGGCATAATCAAGTTATTAGGTCAATCACTTGATGTGTATAAATAGGGAGGTTCCCTCCCTCATTTACACATACACTCACTCACTCAAGTTTGCATGAGGAGAGAAAGAGAGAGGAGCAAAAGAATTCTTATTCTTGGGTTTCTTCATCTTCGATTTATTAATCTTGAGATAGCAAAAGTTACATGAAGTTGTGAGAGAATCTAGTATTCCATGACAAGTCAAAGCTGATTGAGATCAAGTATCACTATATATGGCATATGGTGCAGAGAGGAGAAGTGAAGATCCTATACATGGTGACAGACAAGCACATAGCTAATGTGTTGACCAAGTCTCTAGAAATAATTAAGCTCGAGTACTTCATAGAGAGACTTGGTGTTATATATAACAATGCCCCTAAAAAGAGGGAGTGACGAGCTCTTTCATGGTGGTAGAAAAAGGTTATTCTTAGATGTAATCAATCCTGACATGCTCCCATGCTACAGATGAAAAAAATACTGGAAGACGTAGACATAAAAGAATGAGATATCACATGGGAAGGAATACAGGTTGTCCCAGGATGTAATCATTCCTGGTGTAATACGTAGTTTATCATGGGATGTAATCAATCATTTTCAGTTTTCCTTGGATGTAATGAGTCTCAGCATAGTACACAGGTTAGCCCTGGATGTAATGAGTTCTGGAAGGTCGTCATTGGATGTAATCACTCAAGGAATAGTACGTAGGTTATCCTTGGATGCAATGAGTACTTGAGCTTAACCTTGGACGTATTGAGTTCTAGAGTGGTATGTAGTTTGTCCTTGAATGTAATCAATACTTATGTGTTCCCATGTTGGAGATGATGAGAGGTCACAGGGTACCTGGTGTTTTCCTATGTGATTCTCACATAGTGGTAGACACAGGTCATAATTGAGATGTAATGATTCTTGGTGTGCTCATATCTTGGTATATGTGGGTTACTGTGGAGAGACATAACACACTTGGTGTACTCCTAGGTGATTCTTGTATAATGATAGCTACAGGTCGTCATTGAGACGTAATGAGTCCCGACATGCTCCTATGTTGGTATATGTTAAAGTATTGTAACTTCAGAAGATATTATAATGTACTTTTGTTGTATTCTCCTTTAGAGATGTTATTCCTCCATTTAGAGATGTCCTTGATGTAATTGGTCATGTAAAAGTCATGAGGTAAACCCTTGATTGTAAGTCTGGGAAATAGTACCCAAGTGTCAATATAATAAATACTATTTTTGGTGTCTAGTTGGAAAATTTGTACCATAAAGTTAGGGAATTCAACCCTATTAAGTTAAATGGAAACTCAACTGAAGAATATAAATAGGTGAGGCGCCTCGCTCACTCCAACACATCCTACACTCAAATATTGTGCTAGAGAGAGAGAGAGAGAGAGAGAGAGAGAGAGAGAGAGAGAGAGAGAGAGAGAGAGAGAGAGAGTCTACTATGGAAGATGAGCAACTACTCTTGTTGTCATGGTTTTACATCATCTTGGTTTAATTCTATACTAAGGAAGTTTTGCGGGTTTTTCTCCCTTGTGGTTTCCCCAAGGAAAATATTTGTGTTCTCTTGTGTTCTCTTATGTTGTTGCATTTTTCTTTCCTTCAGTGATTTTTTACTTATGGTTATGATGTTATGATGCTAAGTGTTTTTATATCTTGTATAACCATTAAAAATATAACATGGTATCAGAGCCACTCTGAAAGAATTATTTGTGCAGCCGAAACACTGCGTCATCTACAACTACTGGAGATTAAGGTTTCATGATTGAAAACCCTAAAAGACAAAAAAAAACTAGTAAATTTTTTACTTTTTCTATATCGCGAGATTGGAGAAGGATCAGGAGATGAAACATTTACAGGTCATTTTCTATAAACATTTTCAGCATCAAATTCACTATAAACCTCTCTTAGAATTCAACGTTAAACAAGTGACCTAGGGAGAATCTCTATATCTTGGGTTAGGAATTTCCAAATGAAATTTTGCAAGGTTTTCCATATAGGGAACAGACTATAGTTTTTGTGGTAAATGTTTCATACCTCGAAGGTGAAATAGTGACATGTGTTAATACATACAAGCTATCTAATATGAAAAGTCCTTAAATAGGTCACCTTGGTAAAATTAGAATAAGTCCCACCTGGTGAATCCAATTCTGCTATAACCTATGGGGTTGGAAAGAAGACAAATCAAGATACTGTAAGATGAAGTTTTAGACCTTCAGGAGCAAAAAATTTGGAGCTATGACAGACACAAGATCAATCATTTCTATAGAAAAAACGAGAGAAAAACTAGGAATTCCTATTCTAGGCACTTCCCTCCACCAATCAGTAGAAGAAGGAGGGCCATCAAATTCTCCCTAGGAGGGCACATATCTCTATGTAAGAAGTTTCTCATTCTGTGGACTTTCATTTTTTGACCTAACACTGCTGTTGAAGAAAACTAGGGCATCAAATATTTTGCAATTTTGTCCACAGTTTTGGGAAAATAAGTATGTTGCACAACTTTCCTTGAGAAGGAACATATTTCTATCCAATAAGATCTGAAAGATACCTAAGTTGAAAAACTAGGGTTTCTATGTCAAACCCTAGGCCCACTAGAAGTAGTCTATCAAAATATCCTTCAAGCAAGCATCAAGTTGAAGCATTCTCACTCGTAAGTTCCATCCTCTCTATTTCGATTTGAGGTTCTCATTTTTATCTTAATGACAAACAATATCAAGATTGAGGACAAGCTTGAAAGAGTCGAGAAATTTTAAGCATGGAATTATAGAGTGCTTATCATACTTGAAGAAGCATTCCATGAAGAACTATGCCAAAGAATAAGTTGCAGATCCAGATAGAGATGAAGTCAAAGGAAAGCAAAATAAGGACCTAGTCAAAACAAAGATGGGTATTTTCATATCCATTTGATCTCACATGTATCATCCTTGAAGACTCCCAAGGATATGTTCGATGCGATGAAAAACATATGTATGAAGATGACCTTGAGAATTCCACTCAAGAATGTGAAGGTGCAATGTTAGAAAACATTCAATGATTACTTCACAAGAAGATCTCATCTCAAGGAGAAATCAAAAGCCACCAAAGACAATGTCAAGAAGTAGAAGCACAAATTAAAACTCTGAATTTGTCTTCCAAATTCTTTCAAGAGAGTTTTTATAGAAGGAATATCACATATGGAGAAATGAACGATTGGTTGAAGAAGAGATGACAATCAATCCCTAACAAATCAGTCCAAGAAAACTTAGAAATAACAAAATGGAAGAACATTCTCACCAAGAATAGAAGGACATATCACAACTCAATAGTTCAGTTATGTTGAAAAAGGCCACTTTGCGAAAGAATGTACCAAGAAGGAATAATGGAAGGATTATATGTTCTAGAAGTACCAATCAATCATATAGAATGATGTTTGGATATGAGCTCAAGACATGAAGGGAAGTTTTATGAAGTAGATATACAATATCGAGTATATCGTCGATAAAAGTATAAAAAGATATGAAGTAAGGTTGGTGGTTTCTATCAATAGAGAGAGTCGACTATGACAAGACACTACTCCAAGAACTAGAGACGCCTCTAATAGTGGATATTACACTAAAAAATTGGTGTAATCAAAGTAGAAGAACAAATAAAACAACCTATGAGGTTTAAGACTCTCTACAGAGAACCACCTATGCACAGAAGGATTTGTACAAGCTCAATAGTAACCCATGGGATAGAACATACAATCACATGAGAAAGTTTATGATCAAATAGAGTGATGGAGATCCAAACCTTTACTACAAGGTTGAAGGTATAATCCTATAAAGGATAAGAGAAAAATTGCAACAAAGTTTGAGATGAAGGATCCTGATATCTAGTGACCTTGACAAACGACATAGATGGATACAAAGAAGACTAACAATGGAGGAGGTTGTATGTCACCCCAATATCCTAATACATATGTGGAGGGAGGATGGTGCTTGTAGCAGGGATTTCTCCTTGCTATAGGGGCAGGAATGGATCCCTTCCATCTATAGGATGGAAGGGTAATTTCCTATGTGGTAAAATGTAGGAAAAATAAAAAGAACAGAAAGGGAGAAAAGATGGACAAGAAATGGTCGTGAGCCCCTCTGCAAACAAGGTTAGGGATTTTCTCTGAGAACTTGCAAACAACTATTAAACAACAATAAACCTACAAACCAAGTTAATAAACAAACCTACAAGAAAATATGGGTTAGAAAAAAACTATGCTACCAAAAAAAAAGCATAAAAAAACAATGGTATACATCTTCTTTGGTGCAATGGGCCACCATGCCCTAGCTGGAAGAAGCACCTCTCTATCTCACTCAACAATGGAGGAGCTATTGCTCAATGGGGAAGATGAGTGGATGAGAGGGGGATGTGGGTAGCTTGAGATACAAAGGGTCTCAAGGCATCCATGGGCAGCATAACAGTATGCAAGGGAAGAGTTGTTTGAGAGTGACCCCCCACCCTCCTTTTATAGCTTTTTTGGGATTTTTAGGGTTTTAAGCCTTTGGTCTGGGCTTTAGCCCCTTTTTTTGTATTTTATCCCCTTCTACCCTAACTTTAGCTCCTTTTAGGGTTTTAGGCTCCTTTGAGAGGTTTTAGCCCCTTTTTGGAGGCTTTAGCCCCTAGGAGAGTTATTTAGGCTCCTTTTTGGGGTTTTTAAGCCCTTTTCTTCATTCTTAAGCCTTTTTTAGGGTGTGGGGGTATAATGGAGTGATACGAGGTTTGTACATGGGTGTCCTTGGGTGGTGTAGGCCATGTAGAGATGAGTGAGGGATTTTTCGGGTTAACAGATTACCCCTTGATGTGTTAGGGAAAGAGCTCATTGTATGGTCGATGGACATCATAGGATTTGTTGCGGAGAGGTGGTGCTTTCGGGGTTGGGCATGGTGGCTTTTGGTTTTTGTATTAATATGGTTCCCATCAATGGGTGAGATACAAATAATGTGTGACATGTATATGGATGAGGTGGGCATTCCCAT
>LPNX010766256.1:261829-406678 GCA_001517045.1 Pseudotsuga menziesii
CTCATGACAATTTCAAAAGAATAATGCGATCTATGCTCTAAAATACAAGAGCTGATCATGTACAACTTATGATACAATAATGGTTGCCTCAATTAGAGGCTGAATACAATACTGATTTGAAGAACTGCTACATTGGACCCATGGAATTTTCATGGAATGCTATATCTTCATGATTGGTAGCCTGCTGGATCTGGAACGGTACATAGCTATATGGACTCACTGATGGAGAGTCAGAGTCTTTGTGGTACAAGTATGCTGCATAAATCATGAATCTATATAGAAGCACTACCGCGGCTTCTAAACACTGTCTCCAACGCAACCCAAAAATCATAAGGGACATAACCTGTTTAGGTCCCTCGAGTAGACTCATCAATGTGCTAGAGTCAGGTGACAACTAGGGTCTTCGACCAAATACTTCACATACCAAACCCTGTACGAATCTCAATGGTGCGATGATGTAGTTGGAGTCAAGCACATGAGAAACAACCATCCCAAGAAGCACTAAGGACTCCTCTCAAGTGGTCCAAGGAACTCATCAATGAGGTTAATGAAACCAAGATACAGGGACCTCTGGGTCTATCCTTTGGAATATGTGTGTTGTCATTGATAAAGGGAGACCTGCCCCTAGTCAAGGAAATGGTGTTTCCTTGACCAGAAGCGCGAGGGAGATAACCGAAAGGTGTGAGACAATCTACAAACTGACCCACTGAATTGTGGGGGGGGGGAGGGAAAGATTTGAATAGGGGCAGGGGGAGTGTAGAAGAATCAAACTTCCTTTGTTCAAAGTATGACGGCAGGGCAGACCAGGCAACAAATGAAACCGACTCATGGGAATGGGATCATAGCTGTAATACCAGGGATGTCACTATAGATATTAGAGGAAATTTCAACTCAAAATGGGCCTTTTAACTTTAACTCAAATTCCATGTCATCATGTGTTAGCCAATGAAATTGCTTTAAATTTGAAATACCGTATAGGTCTTAAACACTTTTTTAATATAAATTTGGGGATAGGTATCATAAAAAAACTACTTTTTTTGTTTGTATTTTCGACATATCTCCTTGTTCTTTTACTCAAATTTGGACCAGGAGAGCTCGTTGGATGTGGAATTAAATTCCGCATCCAACAAGTACCCACTCGACATAATTTTGATGGACCCTGCTACCTGAAAAAACATGATGATGACATCATCATCACATTTTTTAGATATTTCTTATTTTTGGGGAAGCAGGGTCTGTCAAAAGTATGCTGAGTGGGTACTCATTGGATGCAAAATTTAATTCCACATCCAATGAGCTCTCCTAATCGAAATTTGAGTAAAAACACGAGGAGATATGTCGAAAATACAAACAAAAAAATAGATTTTTCTTTTCTTCCTCCAAAATTAATAAATATTATTTTATCATTTTAACTATTATTTTATTAATTTATTTTAGGAGGCCCATTTTGAGGTGAAATTTCCTCTAATGTGGGAAATACTTGGGGGAGGTAGACACTTTTGATATTGGTGGGATCCAAGGAAGACACAATGCAGAGTACTTTGAACAAAGGCAACCCAATGTGGGAATGCTGCCAAACTATTTTCTGTGGTGTGGTGTCTAGGGACACCATTGTGGTATGATCTCATGGATTTTTGGCGAGCCCGAGAAAGTAAATGCTTGATGGTGCTTTCAATTTTAGAGAGTTTGAAAGCACGGAGAAGACTCCAGGGGGGGCTCTTTTTCGTTCGTAGTCTCCTGTTCCCGAAAAAGGATAAAAGTATACATAGGAGAGCTCGCCCATCCTATAGGGGATGAGAGACTTCTTTACCATTGGTAGTCCAATCAAGCTGGAAAAGGTTAAACCTATACTGACTGGATAGTCATTCAGATACTTTTACGAGCATGAATGAAACCAAGTTTGCTCGGTAATCTTTTCTTGATGAGAAGGCTAGAAAAGAGCTTAACGACAACCCATAGTGAGCTTTTTCATAAAGTGCGGCCCGTCTTCCCGAGAAAGCATAAAAGTATGCAGAGGGGAATGGTATTGGCTTGACTATGCCAAGGAGGTCCTTTTCATTTGGTGGTCTACATGGTCCGCAAAAGGAGGTAAACAAGATGATGTAGACGCCCTTTCCTATCCTTTAACGAGCGGAAAAGGAAGTAGCTGCGCTCGGCAGTATTTTTGTGGAAATTGAACCCAAGTGTTAGAACAATTACACTCACAACAATTGCCAATTACACATGCAAATTACTCACAAAAGGAGACTGAATATGGAGCAGAACAGTAATCTATATTGAATAAGTGTACAATAGCCAACCTTGTGAATTCATAGGATGCCACAATAAATAATTACATGAGAGATTCGAATGCATAAGGATGCCATTTGAATTTGGTCAAAAGTAGGCTTACTAAATCTAAGCAAATCCCCCATAGGTGCATAAAGCAGTTTCCAAAACTGTCTAGGAGCTCAAGAATTGGAAAAATCAATTACGAAAGCTAATAGGTGGTGGGAGGACAACTCATACATGCTCTTCATAGGAGAAAATAGTGGAGGATGATGAGGACAAAAAACAAGTTAACTTCACTTAGTCAAACTTTCCCAATTGCCTTAAAACTTAGAAAAAGCAGGCAATAAAGCAGAAAAAGCAGACATGCGCTAGGGAGGCCAGGAATAAAGCGGATTTGATTCCAAGAGGTTTCCTAAGTGCTCCATGACTCAAATTTAGTAAGTTTGACCACTATGGATGTGTGGAGGACAACTTGCATAAGGTGGAATATGGAAACTAGGCAAATAAGACAAAAATTGGATTAATTAATGTCTAAGGTAGCTAACTATGGGTTGATTATTCTAACACCCCCCCTTAAGCCCGACTTATGAGTAAAATATCAGAAAATTATAGGGCCTAGCAACAAGGCTTAGTCACCCTTTACATACTGCATGTCCATTTAACCAAGGAAAGAGACAAAAACCCAGTGGGAAAAATCCTCCCTTAAACATGGACAGTAAAACAAAATTTGGAAATCTTGTCATCACTCATGCTTCACAGCATGATCAGAAATCCCCAGCAATGATTTGCGATTGCTGAATGTCTTCTCACAAAAAACTTTGGTGACGATATCTACTACTTGTTCTGAAGATGAACATAAGAGTAGGTGAATGGTGCCATCATGCACAAGCTGTCTGATGTAGTGCACATGGATCTCAATGTGTTTGGTTCTCTGCTTCTGAACTAGATCATTGCAGATTCGAATGGTACTCTAATTATCACAATAGATAGTAGTTGAGTATTATGATTCGAAGCCACACTCTCCAAGTAACCCCTGCAACCATAAACATTGAGTTGCTGAATTTACAACTCCTCTGTACTCTGCTTCTATAGATGAGAGTGCAATGACACTCTGTTTCTTGCTTGACCAGCTGATTGGCCCTTTAGAAAGCATGAACACATATCCTTATGTTGAATTTTTATATGTGCTATCACCTGCCCAATCACTGTCAGTAAACCCAATCAAATCAAGATCAGATTTAGCTTTGTAGAAGATCCCATGAGTCCTTGTTCCTTGAACAAAGTTAAGGATCCTTTTGGCTGCTCTCCAATGGATCTCATGAGGCTGATCCATGTATCTTGAAGCCACACTTACTAAATAATAAAGATCAGGTTTATTATGTGTAAGATACAAAAAACATCCAATTAATTGCCTATACAGTGTATTGTTTACCATAGGTTAAGAATCAGCTTCTTCAAGCTTAACTCCTGAAAGGAAAAGAGTCTTGCTTGGATTGAAATCATTCATATTGAATTTGTTTAGAAAATCCAAGGCATACTTGGACTGATGTACTTTTATTCCTTCTTTGGTTTGAGCAATCTCGAGCCCTAAGAATTGGCTCAATAAGCCCAAATTTGTCATTGAGAAGGCATGGTTCATTGCATCCTTCAAGGAAGCAATTTCATCCTTTGAGCTTCCTATAATAAGAAGGTCATCAAAATACAAAAAAATGATCATTAGTGAACCATGTATCAGCTTCAAATAGACAATTGGATCTGATTTGCATCGAACAAAATTCAGTGATAGCAGAAAGCTATCAATCTTGGCATACCAAGCCCTGGCGGCTTGCTTAAGCCCATACAATGACTTCTTTAGCCTGCACACAAGAGATGGGTTAGTAGAAAATCCCTGAGGATTCTGCATGTAAATCTCTTTAGTGAGATCTCCGTTCAGGAAAGCACACTTCACATCCATGTGGTGTACCTCCCACTGCTTTGAAGCTGCAATGGCTAAGGCTAGCCTGATGGAGTCCATCTTTTCCACTGGTGCAAAAGTCTCATTGTATTCTATGCCATGTACCTATGAGTAGCCCTTAGCTACCAATCTAGCATTGTACTTTAGAGGTGAACCATCAGCAGCAAATTTGGTTTTATACACCCACTTACACTGAACTAGCTTCCTCACTGGGGGAAGATCAACCAGCTCCCAAGTGTTTCTCTTCTGGAGTGAGCTGAACTCTTCTTCCATGGCTGTTTGCCATCTTGGATCATTTGCTTCATCTTCATATGTCTGTGGGTCTGATTCAATCATCAGATAGCATTTCTCTACAAACATAGGATCTTTCATGCACAGAGCACTCTCAAATTGAGATCTAGTCCTCCTAGGATCATTATGACTTCCAGCTAGTTCTCCAGCTGCATCAATGGTCTTGGATGCCCATTTTTTTCTTGTAGGACTGTTAGGATCTGCAATTAAATAATAATTATCAGACATATCAGAATCATCATGTTCAACTATCTCTTCACTTACATTCAGAGGTTCTGGTGGTGAAGAATATTCTTCAACTTCCACTACTGCTAGGGGCTCTTCTTGAAACTGAACACACCTTTCAATGAAGGATTTGTTTGTGCTCAAATTGATCATATTTTACCCTTATGAATATTCAAAGTACCCAACAAATAGACACTCTTGGCTTTGGGTCTGCAAAGCCTTCCTCTTTTCTGTTGGAATTCTAGCCCAAGCCCTTGAGCCAAAAATCTTGAAATGGGTCACATCTGGCTTGTGCCCACTCCATGCTTCGAAAGGATTCATACCATAAAGATGTTTATGAGGCACCCTATTCTAGATATAGGCTGCACAATTTATAGATTCGGCCCAAAACTTTGGTGGAAAAGTCTTAGCCTCCATCATGCAGGTTGCCATCTCTTTTAGTGATCTGTTCTTCCTCTCAGCAACACCATTCTGCTGTGGTGTGTAAGGGATAGAATGATGCATATAAATACCTGCATCTGAACAATATTGAATGAAATCAGACTTGACATACTCACCACCATTGTTAGATCTGAGGACCTTGAGTTTCCTCCCAGACTGGTTTTCAACCAAAGCCTTAAAGACTTTGAAGAGGCCAAAAACTTCAGACTTGTGTTTCAGGAAGTAAACCCAGAAATACATGGAAAAGTAATCTATGAATGTCAATGCATATTTGGCCTGACTCACTGACATATGAGGAAATGGGCCAGCAACATCACTGTGGATCAACTCAAGAGGTGCAGAGGTTCTCTCATGACTAGCTTTCTCAAATTTATGCTTTGGGTGTTTTCCTAAGATGCAACCTTGACAGACTCCTTTGGAAAACTTAATCTTTGGTAACCCTATGACCATTTATTTTTCACTAAGATAAAAAATATACTTATAATTTAGGTGGTGTTGCTGATGCAACTGTTTCTCCCCAAATCTCTTAAATTTTGGGCCCCTCCTCCTAACTGAATATCACTTCAGGTTGTTTCATCCTTGATGTTTTTTCGGTCATGCTTTAAGTCTGGATGTTTTGAACAATTTACTTACAGCCTCTTCCCAGATTTGTTTGTGCTTGATTTTTTGCAGCAGGTCACATAGTTTGGTTTTGTTTGCCAATTGTCTTTGATGGGCCGTCGTTTTGAAAATGAAATGGACCTTGACTATCGCTGATTTTAAAGGCTTTCAAACACTTAAATATTTCTCTTGAATCAGCTTCTTTTTGTTCTTTTTCCCCCACCGTTGCAGCTCCCAAAGTGTTTTAGCGTCCGAAGTCAAAATTGCTTCGACATCCGATTCGTATTGGTCTTCAATCGCTTGCCCGCAGTTGTTTCCCTTCTGCCGTTGCGGCTGGGAGATCCTTTTAGCTTCCGATTCGAATGTCTTCTGAAATACGACTAAGATTTCTCCCGCCCGCATTTCTCTTATCCATAACTTATGTCTTGAGTCCTTATCTTGCCCGCCGTTGTGGATGGAAAATCCGTTTAGCCTCCGATGTAACTTCTCTCCGACGCCCGATTAATATTTTTCCCTCCTGTGAAGTGGTCCAGCCGTCCGACGTTAATATTGTTGAGCCGCCAGTAATTTTCCCATTGATAGTGATGTTCGTCGATCCTGGAAATGGGAAAGGTAGTGGTGACGACGCCTGGCAATTTCCTTGCGGAAGAGTTGTTTCAATAGTAGAATTTGCTCCTTGTTTTTATAACGCACGCCTAATGAATATGCTGGTCAATTGATTGTAGGCAAGCTCAGAAGATCGGTCAAACTACCGTGGCATGGAGGAAGACGGACCGTTCAGAATCAAACGCCCAGTCCTGAAAGACCTGGCAGTTATCCAACCAATCCTGAGTGTGCATGGAGGACCTGAAACGTTTGGGGAACTGGAAAGTCAGACGTTTGGGGGAAGCCAGAACGATTTGCTATTGTAGTTTAAATATTATAGAGATAGAGGAAGGAGGGGCTTTTTCCCTGAAAAATTTGTAAACTCTTTTGCTTGTAAGAGGAACTATTTCGTTTTACAGTGAGAAAGTGCAACTTTTGCCTGCTGGAGAGAGAGAAATGTGGAATGTATCAATGCGAATAAATGAACAATGTTGAAGAGGAACTATTTCGTTTTCAGCTGTGTTTCATTTACTGTGAGAGTATTTAACTTCCTGAACCTATGTTCTTGTTGAGTGTTCTCCAATATCTTTTGGGATGACTTCCACTGTGAGTAATAAATGTTGTTCATAAAATAATCGGCTATCTGGTTGTTTAAATATCTGTAATTGTTCATGTGTCTTGAATGAAGTATCAGCTATCTGTAACTCTTCATAATGCACATATGAATGTATTACTCACTAATGAATGACAACTCTGCTCCCTAGGGATAGTTTAGGTAGTTAGTTTATTTACGTGTTGTATGTGTTTTGGGTGCTTGTGAACCTTAAGATGAGAGGTAAGAACCTGCGCATCACATTGTGACTATTCCTTGCATCTTTAGCACCCTGCATTGTTAGTTAGGCACTTGCATGTCATACATTAAGTAAAAAATACCAAATTCATTGTGGACTGGGCCGCAACTGGTAAAGCTTTTGTTTTGTTACTTGACCTACGGTAACCGGACCGCAAACTGGATGGATTCCCTATACCAAACAGTCAATGGGCTAGTTGGGAACGTTGATTGGGGAGAATCCCTTACTGTTGTGGCCTGCGATTTTTGGGGCCCCAACAGTTTTTGGCGCTAGAAGGAGGGCCGCCAGTGTATGGCTGGCCGAGGAAACCCGTTCTCCCGAGAATATTCCACCAGTAACAGTTCTGAAAGCAGTCGGTTTCAAAACCCAATTCCGGAAGAAAGAGAACATCTATATTCTATTGGTAACAAAATTGTAAATGATCTGAGAAGGCATACCAGGGCATACGTAAAAAAGATTGGAGGATTACCAATCATCCTTGAATTTCCCAGAAGAGAGTATAAAAAGAAAGATCGTCCTATAACCGAAGACTCAGTGTTGGTGGGAGACTGGGAAGAGCTTGTAGAATCTGCTTTACAAGATGTTGTACTACCTTTGAACCAAGAAGGCCCAGAGACCCCTCACAGTTCTCCTGCTCATACTCCAGTTGGTTCACCTCCTCACTCCCCACCCAGACTCATGGCAGGAGTAAATGCTAATCCACCACCTAACCCACCTAATCTGCCTCATGCATGGAGAGCCAGATCACCATTAAACCTTACACCTCCTTTACATGACCTACCTCAAGCCTTTGACAAAATGTTGCCCAAGTTTGATCCTAGTGAGAAAATACTAGTCGATGATCACCTACAAAGCTTTTATTTGGCAATTGAGGGATTAAGGGCCGGGGAACATGAAGACATGGTATACAAACTATTTCCGCATACCCTTAAAGGATCCACAGTGTCATGGTACTTTGGATTGCTGGATAACTCCATCCTTGATTGGGATACCTTCGAAAGAATGTTCAGAAGTAAGTATGCAACTTAGAAGACTCATGCCTCTCTCATGAAAGGGCTGTGCGCATTGAAGAAAGAAAGAAAAGAAAAAGTGCACAGTTTCACGTAAAGGTTTGCAGCATATTTAAAAAACTTCTCTAAAACAGATAAGCCTTCAGACAAAGTTCTTATTGAATACTATACTTCAGCTTTAGGCCCTGATTTGGCCATGTTTGCTAAAGGTAGGGCCAAACCTACTCTAACAGAAACCTATGAAGAGGTAGAAGTGGTGGAAGCTAAAAGAGAGAGCATTGAAGACTATCCAGAACAGTCTAGAGAGAAAGGTATAGGAAGAAAAACCTTATTGTTTACCAAGCCTAGGGAAGAAAAGTCTCCAGATTTGGAAAATATGGCCAAAATGATGCAGAAGCTTTCCAATAAAATCATAGATATGGAGAAAGAAAAGGAAGCACAAAAGTTTTATAAGCCATATTATAAGAAAAGAGAGGATAACCACTAGTCTCAACCTCCTCCTCACAATATTGCATCTATGAACTTAATGGAGGTAGGCTTGGATAATTTTTGCACATTCCACCAGCAACCACATTCTGAGAAGAATTGTCCACAGTGGATAAATTCGATGACGTTGGTCACGAATCAGCTGCTAGAATCTAGATTGACAGAAGAGGGAAATGAAGAAGGAAAGGAAAATTCTACCTCTACGTCTACTAAAGAGCAGGAAGAGGAAACCATGGCTTTATGGAATTCTGTCTCACTATTTGATGCTGAAGAAGAAAAGACTGAAGGGTGTAAAGACGTTATGGAAACCAACATAGCCACGAGGATCCAAGGGACGGTTACGGAAGACAGTATTATACTTCCAAAGATTAAGAGGATGCAGAGAAATGTTAAGAAGATATTTCAAGACAAATATTTGGCTGATACAACTCCAAAATTCACTATTACCAGCCAAAATCCTAAACAGAATGATACAACGGCCAGGCCAAATGAAGGTAAGGAGAATGCTGATTGGCCTCACCCCACGGAACAGTAGATGGATTATGACATTGTGGAGGATTTAAAGAAGATAAAGGTGAATGTTCCATTATTTGAGATGTGCAAAGTGCCGCAGCAAAAAGAAAGGCTGTTGAGAGCCCTTGAAACATCAGATGAAAAGACACCCACTAACAATCAATCAGAAGAAGAAGAAGAGATTGGTGAGAACAGCAGTGGAGGTAATTCCAAACAAAAGCACCCACCGTTCCTCCTTACTTTTGAAATCTTTAACTACAATGTACATAATTGCTTGGTAGATTCAGGGGAAAATGTTAATGTCATGCCGATATCTGTCTGTAAAAGAATAAATGGGAAGCCTAAGCCATCCCCGTGGAGAGTAGTTTAGTTGGACAGTACAGATGTGAAGGTAATTGGTGAGATGCAAGATGTCCTAGTCCATCTGGCTTCAAATGATAAAGTATGCCAGGTCATTAATATCGTGGTGGCTGATATACCAGATGCATACGGCCTTATCCTAAGCAGAGATTGGTCAGCCAAACTTAATGGATATTTCACTTCTGATTGGTCACATCTGTGGTTGCCATACAAAGGAAGTCCGAACCAGATTAAGGTTTTGAGGGAGCCTCACATGAAGTACAATGTTACCTGACTTGAAGATAAAAATGAACCTGTGGATTCTGTATTGGGAAATTATTTTATTGATTTGGAACCAGGTAATTACCAGGCAGAAGAAGCCAGCAACATTTTTGATACCCATCCTGATCTCCTTCAATTCTCACAGGCTGATGATTGATTGTAAAATAGTAGACTTAGCAGTAGGAGTAAATTCATTTCCAGTAGTTAATGATTTTTGAACTTTATTTTTCAATGGCTCTAAGACATTAGAAGGGTCATGGGCTGGCTGTGTCCTGATTGACCCACAGAAGAATAAACATTTCCTTTCATGTAGATTAGAGTTTGAGTGTACTAACAATACAACTGAGTACGAGGCACTGGTGCAGGGACTAAAGAAGGAAATTGAATTGAAGGTAAGTAATCTAAAAGTTTTCGGGGATTCTGAAATTATTGTGAAACAAATCTGGAATCAGATACATTGTATTTCTCCTCACTTAAAAGATTACTAGAATGAGGTATGGGATCTGCTGAGATATTTTAATGCATTTAACATTATTTCAATTCCAAGAATTAAAAACGCAGTTGCTGATCTGTTAGCCACTTTAGCCGCTAGACTCGTACCCACTAATAATCGATGCTCTGTTGAACTGCTTTTCAGGCCCTTCGTACCTGATATGATTATGAACCTATGGGTGTTCAATGATGACCAGCAGATCATAGAATGTTTAACGAATGATGAGGTGTTTAAAGGAGCGATCATAGACGATGAAGAGCATCAGGATGAGATGAAATACGATAATTTCATTCCTAAAGGAGTCAGAACATTGGAAAAGATGTTTGATTTAAATGAAAGATTCAGAAGACCACCTAACGTAAAGACACACATCTCATCGCTACAGTTCGAAATGATAAACTTGGGGACTGAAACGGCTCCTAAATTCGTGAATCTCGGCAAATGTTGTTTGCCAATAGAAAGAGACAAATTCATCAGTCTATTTAAACAGTATAAATATGTTTTCACATGGATGTACGAAGATTTGAAAATGTATGACACCAGCATCATCAAGCACGTTGTTCCAATCAAGGCCAGAGTCAAGCCATATCAGCAGCCTTTGAGGAAAATGCATCCGAAATTGGAACCATTGATTCAAAGTGAAGTGAAGAAGTTATTGGACGCAAGAATCATCATCAAAGTCAGACACTCTGAGTGGGTATCAAATCTGGTACCGGTAAGGAAAAAGTATGGAGAAATCAGACTCTGCGTGGATTTTAGGAACTTAAACTGTGCATCAGATAAAGATAACTATCATGTGCCACCCATGGAGCAGCTGCTACAAATGGTTTCAGGTTCTGAATTGTTTTCATAATTAGATGGTTTCTCTGGCTACAACCAAGTATTAGTAGCTGAAGAAGACAGATTAAAGACAACGTTCAGAACTAAATGGGGAACCTTTGCCTATAGAAGAATTCCTTTTGGGTTGATTAATGCTGGAGTGACATTTCAGAGGGATATGGACATAGATTTCCGTGGATTAATTGGACGAAGTGTTGTAGTGTACCTTGATGACATTACAATATTCTCAAAGAAAAGAGGAGAGCACGCATTTCACTTAAAGCAAATTTTCGAATGATGTCGTAAGTATGGCATTTCACTCAATCCAAAAAAGTGTGTATTCACTGTCACGGAAGGAAAGTTGTTGGGCCACATAGTTTCAAAGTAGGGGATCTCCATTGACCCAAAAAGAATCAAGGCTATTGAACAAATCCCCTTGCCCCATAATAAAAAGGGGATGCAATCCTTCATGGGAACCATAAATTTCGTACGAAGGTTTGTGCCTGATTTCGCCCAGACTGTTAAGCCGTTGCAGTAGATGGTCAAGCAGAACGCACAATTCAAGTGGACTGAGCTTGAGAAGAATTCTTTCAGCAAAATTAAAACTGTTGTTGCACATGTGGCTTCCGTGAAAAGCCCAGACTTTGATAAAGACTTTATTCTATATACATTTGCATCCAATGATTCACTGGCAGTGGTGCTCACCCAAAAGGAAGAAGGGGGGATGAATTCCCAATCTCCTTTATGAGTACTGGTCTACAAGGGGCTGAATTACATTGATAAGCAAGCTTACGTAGTATTTAAGGCAGTGAAGCAATTCAGGCCTTATGTATTAAAAAATTGAACCAAGGTAATAGTCCCCTACCCAGCTGTAAGATCCCTTCTCATTCAGAAAGAGTTAGGAGAAAGAAGGGGGGAAACTGGGTAACAGCTCTTCAAGAGTACGACCTTGAATTCAAACCAGCATCTATAGTGAAAGGTCAAGGGTTCTACAAATTGATGACTTAAAGTGGGAATAACGAAGAACAAGCATGGGAGGATGAGGCTGAATTACATGTAATGGATGTATGTCCTTTGTTTACAACTCCTGAGTCTTGGTATAGATACCTTGTGCATTACCTACAATCAGGGCTGTTGCCAGAACATTAGAATTCCAAACAAAGAAGAGCTCTACGTCTTAAATCTGCCTCCTATCAACTTGTTGAAGGAGTATTATTCAGAAAGAATTGTGACGGGGTTCTCCTCAGATGCCTAGAAAAGGAAGATGCAAAGAAAGTAATGTCGGAATTGCATGATGGTCCTGTTGGGGGACATTATTCAGGAGACACTACAGCCCACAAAATCCTTAGAGCTGTTTACTATTGGCCTACACTTTTCAAGGATGCACATGCACATGTCAGGAGATGTGATATTTTCCAAAGGTGTGGTGGAAGAAAGCCTAGAGTGGCAGCACCTCTAAAACCTGTGATGATCACGGAACCATTCGAGCAGTGGGGGTTAGATATCATTGGAGAAATAAAACCGAATTCTTCTCTCCAACACAAATACATTCTGACTGCAACTGATTATTTCACTCGCTGGGTCGAAGCTGTCCCGCTGCGCAAGATAAATGAAGGCAAAGTCATCAGCTTCCTACAAGATCATATCATGATCAGGTTTGGAGTTCCAGTTTCGTTAGTCTTTGATAATGCTAAATACTTTTCATCAATCAAATTGACTGCATTTTCTCATGATAAAGGGATAAAATTGCATTATTTGGCTAATTATTATCCACAAGGAAATGTCCTGGCTGAATCCTCTAACAAAAATCTGATTAGGATTTTAAAGAAGACTGTGGTAGAAAACTAGAGGAGTTGGCACTCAGCATTACCAAATGCCCTTTGGGCTGATAGTATCACCCCCAAGTCCGCGATTGGAGTATCTCCATATACCCTAGTCTATGATAAAGAAGCCATCCTTCCTCCCAATATCATGCTACCATCTTCCATCCTAGCTCAGGAGTCTAGGGGGTCAGATGATGAAGTCTTGCAAATAAGAATATATAACCTCCTGAAAGCAGAAGAAGCTAGATCTAAATCCAAGGAATGCTTTAAGCAACAACAAGAGTCAGTTAAGAGATGGTTTGACAAGCATAAAGCTGGAACAAAAGACTTTGAAGTAGGAGACTTAGTCCTCAAATGGGACCACCCCCATGATGAGAAAGGAAAGCATACCAAATTCCAGCATTTGTGGGTAGGCCCTTTTCAGATTGTAGCCAAGCTTGGCCCCTCTACTTACAAGTTGCAAGATCTGTAGGGGTGGGAGGAGAACCTACCAGTAAATGGTTTGGTTCTCAAGCCTTATTTTTCCTGAGTTTGTTTGATTTCTTCTATCTTGTATATAAATAATGCATCTAGCTGTCTTTTGAGTCATGTTTTGTAGTTTGTTTTGTTGATTTCAATAAAGGGAGAAAACCTACGGTTGCATGAGGAACATCCGAAATTACTTGGTTTGATAAAAGTTTTGAATATCAGACAATGTGTTTATATTAAAGAACTTCTTCCAGTTTAGCAGTTTTCTTGAATAAGTCTATGTGTATTGGAGTCCTGCTTAACCCCATGAAATAAGCTAGACTCAAAGAGTCCGGAATACTATGTTGAGGCTCCATCCACTTCACACTTAAATTGTTCTAAGGGGCAGTGGTAGAGGACCCATGGAAAAGAGCAAGGTAAATAGTATATTAATATAAATGATCCCATGCCAAGAAATGAATGCCAAAAGGTAGATAAGAGTCAAAACTCCGCTGAAAGCATCATACATTAAAGCAAAATGCTGAATCATAAGTACTAAATTGCCGGAAGATCCTCTCCGTCCGTGAGCCGAAACCTAAAATACACCACTCACACAAAAGGACGCTATGGGATAGAGGAGCCTGAATTAAAATTTAGTAAGAAAGGCATGCAGGAGGACTCATATGAAAAGGGACAAAATTCCAAAGGCACAAGAAAAATGTTAAAACGACATGGGAATGAGGAACAAATGAATATTTCTGTTTACCATATGCTACAATCCTGTGGTGTCCAAAGCTATTAGCCACCTGAAGACAAAGGTAATAATGAAACTCATCCTCTGGCCTCAGCATAGTTATCTGGACTTGACGATTCTAGTTTCCACTCTCCCTAATTGGACTGACATCAATGATTAAGGGTACACACTACCGGCATTCGATAAATCCAGATAGCTGGAAGAATTCAAAAGGACCCATTTGTGTTAAACAGTCTGTTACTCAAAGATTGACTGCCCAGAGATCTAGGTTCACCAGGTAATCGCCAGCTGTTGCTGATGCAACTGTTTCTTCCCAAATCTCTTAAATTTTGGGCCCTTCCTCCTAACTGAATATCACTTCAGGTTGTTTCATCCTTGATGTTTTTTTAGTCATACTTTAAGTCTGGATGTTTTGAACAATTTACTTACAGCCTATTCCCATATTTGTTTGTGCTTGATTTTTTGCAGCAAGTCACATAGTTTGGTTTTGTTTTCCAATTGTCATTGATGGGCCGTCGTTTTGAAAATGAAATGGACCTTGACTATCGCTGACTTTAAAGGCTTTTGAACACTTAAATATTTCTGTTGAATCGGCTACTTTTTGTTCTTTTTCCCCCGCCGTTGCGCCTCCCAAAGCGTTTTAGCGTCCGAAGTCAAAATCGCTCCGACATCCGATTCGTATTGGTCTTCAATCGCTTGCTCGTAGTTGTTTCCCTTCCGTCGTTGCGGCTGGGAGATCCTTTTAGCTTCCGATTCGAATGTCTTCTGAAGTCTGACTAAGCTTTCTCCCACCCTTGTTTCGCTTATCCATAACTTATTTCTTGAGTCCTTATCTCGTCCGCCGTTGCGGATGGAAAATCCGTTTAGCCTCCGATGTAACTTCTCTCCGATGTCCAATTAATATTTTTCCCTCCTGCGAAGTGGTCCACCCGTATGATGTTAGTATTGTTGAGCCGCCAGTAATTTTCCCATTGATAGTGATGTTCGTCGAGCCTGGAAATGGGCAAGGTAGTGGTGACGAAGCCTGGAAATTTCCTTGCGGAAGAGTTGTTTCAATAGTAGAATTTGCTCCTTGTTTTTATAACGCACACCTAATGAATATGTTGGTCGATTGATTGCAGGGGAGCTCAGAAGATCGGTCAAACTACTGTGGCATGGAGGAAGACGGACCGTTCAGCATCAAATGCACAGTCCTGAAAGACCCGGCAGTTATCCAACCAATCCTAAGTGTGCATGGAGGACCTGAAACGTTTGGGGAACTGGAAAGTCAGAAGTTTGGGGGAAGCCCGAACGATTTGCTATTGTAGTTTAAATATTATAGAGATAGAGGAAGGAGGGGATTTTTCCCTGAAAAATTTGTAAACTCTTTTGCTTGTAAAAGGAACTATTTCGTTTTACAGTGAGAAAGTGCAACTTTTGCCTGCTGGAGAGAGCGAAATGTGGAATGTATCAATGCGACTAAATGAACAATGTTGAAGATGAACTATTTCATTTTCAGCTGTGTTTCATTTACTGTGAGAGTATTTAACTTCCTGAACCTATGTTCTTGTTGAGTGTTCTCCAGTATCTTTTGGGATGACTTCCACTGTGAGTAATAAATGTTGTTCATAAAATAATCGGCTATCTGGTTGTTTAAATATTTGTAATTGTTCATGTGTCTTGAATGAAGTATCAGCTATCTGTAACTCTTCATAATTCACGTACAAATGTATTACTCACTAATGAATGACAACTCTGCTCCCTAGGGATAGTTTAGGTAGTTAGTTTATTTATGTGTTGTATGTGTTTTGGGTGCTTGTGAACCTTAAGACGAGAGGCAAGAACCTGCGTATCACATTGTGACTGTTCCTTGCATCTTTAGCACCCTGCATTGTTAGTTAGGCACTTGCATATCATACATTAAGTCAAAAATACCCAATTCACTGTGGACCGGGCTGTAAACGGTAAAGCCTTTGTTTTGTTACTTAACCTACGGTAGCCGGACCGCAAACCAGATGGATTGCCTATACCAAACAGTCAACGGGCTAGTTGGGAACGTTGATTGGGGAGAATCCCTTACTGTTGTCGCCTGCGATTTTCAGGGCCCCAACAGGTGGCCAAATCTTTCATGCCAAAGCTTGCTTGCCTCATTAGCATGAATCAGAAGAGAAGAGGGGTTTGAGTAGGGTAGGAAGTGTGAGAACATGTATACCTTCGAAGTGTGTTTTGCAACTCCTTTTGCAATGACTTTACCACTTGAGATCTCTATGATCTCAACTTCATTAGGGGAGAATATGACCTTCTTTGGAGACCCTATGTGGGTCATCTGATACACTGATAAGAGGTTAGAGGCAAAACCTGGAACATACAACACATTGCTGAACTTACCATGGTCAAGATCAATCCTCCCTTTGCCCAAAATTTCAATGAGAGAGTCATCTCCCAGTACAATTGGTGGACCTTTCGACATGTCAAGTGAGGTGAATGCCTCCTTGGTCAAAACCATATGTCTTGAAGCTCCAGAATCAATGATGAAACTAGGTGAGCTTGATGCGCCAGCAACCAATGCATGAACTCTCTCTCTGTCTTCTGAATTTGATCCTCCTTCCCTCTTCTTTGAGATGTCTGGAAGGGAGATGCCATTATTCTCTAGGAGTTGGGTCAGCATGTCTATTTGCTTCTTCATGCAGGAGCTTTCAGAATGATTGCCCTTACTTCAGTATGCGCACTTGCTCATTTCTCCTTTGTTCTTCTTCTTCTCGGGGTTCTTCTTAGAGCCTTGAGGCTCCTCAGGAGACTTGTTCTTGTCTCTCTTTTGCTCAGGTGGATTTTTAGCTTTCTTCTTTATTTTTGAATCCACCCTCAAATCTCCAGCAACCAGAGCTTGGTCTTTGGATGGTTTGATGGTTCCCATCATCACCAATTTATCTTTTTCTTGTGTGAGAGATTCCATGAAATTTGCAAGGCTAGGCATTTTCTAGGCTCGAGCTATCAACTTTGTGGCATAGAAGGTCAATAAAAACACTAAATAGTCAAGGCCAAGCTTCGAGAGTATGGCCAAAACCAGTTGATCATCCTTCTTTTCGATCCCACATTGTTTTAGCTGCAAAACAAGTGCTTTGAACTTGGAAAAATAGAGTTGCAGGGATTCAAAGATATTGGGACTCAAGGAGATCAATTCATTTTCAATTTGATGTCCCTTCATCTCATCTATCTTACCAAAAAGATCAACAAGCTTCTCCCATCCTTCATTTGGTGATGTCAATCCATCAAGATGGAAAAGGAAGTCTCTGGATATGCTCAGACACAGGAGACCATAGGCCTCATCCCTCCTGTTGTGCCATTTAATCTTCTTTGCAGCTACATTGGGCTCTACTTTTGTTTCCATAGTCACTTTGTAGAGCCTTTCACTCTCAACAGTATCTCTATCTCTACTTTCCATTCAAAGAAGTTAAAATAGAGTCAAGCTGATCTTCTGAGATTGATCCATAACTCAAAAATTGTCCCTTCAGTCAGCAGAATGCTCCTAGTCAATGATTTCGAACCTGCAATAAAAATTGGAAGGAGAGAAATTGATATACAAAGGCTCTAATGCCATGTGGAAATTGAACCTAGGTGTTAGAACAATAACACTCACAACAATTGCCAATTACACATGCAAATTACTCACAAAAGGAGACTGAATATGGAGCAGAACACTAATCTGTATTGAATAAGTGTACAATAGCCAACCCTATGAATTCATAGGCTTCCACAATAAATAATTACATGAGAGATTCGAATGCATAAGGATGCCATTCAAATTTTCTCAAAATCAGGCTTACTAAATCTAAGCAAATCCCCCATCGGTGCATAAAGCAGTTTCCAAAACTGTCTAGGAGGTCACAAATTGGCAAAATCAATTAGGAAATATAATAGTGGTGGAAGGACAACTCATACATGCTTTTGATAGGAGAAAAGAGTGGATGATGATGAGGACAAAAAACAAGTTAACTTCACCTAGTCAAACTTTCCCAATTGCCTTAAAACTCAGAAAAAGCAGGCAATAAAGCAGAAAAAGCAGACATGCGCTAGGGAGGCCAGGAATAAAGTAGATTTGATTCCAAGAGGTTTCCCAAGCACTCAATGACTCAAATTTATCAAGTTTGACCACTATGGATGTGTGGAGGACAACTTGCATAAGGTGGAATATGGAAACTAGGCAAATAAGACAAAAATTGGATTAATTAATGTCTAAGGTAGCTAACTATGGGTTGATTATTCTAACACTTTTCATTGTTTTTAGGAGTCAGAAAAGAGCTTAAATGAAACTCTAGTGTGGTTAACCAATTGTGGTGGCACAAGCGGTGCCCCATGTCAGGAAGGTGGACAGTGGTGCAAAGGTCATCCACGTAGTATGGACGGAGCAAATGGCTCTTAAACATACCAATACATGCGTGGGATAGATCACAGCAGAGGCACGCGAGTCGATGTGACAGAGGCATGCAAACCAAGGTGGCTCTTGGACAGAGGTCAGGAGAGCATGTGTGAGTTGCGATGGATGGACTTGACTACATGTGATGTGAGTGGAAGTCTGGGGGAACTTATATGCCAAATATGTGCAAAAAGAAATAATTTGTTTTCTGGACAATTGTGCAGAGGTTTGCATAAGGTGTGGTGGATGAAGTAGACAGGTATGTGTTAAACTACAAAACAAAAACAAAAAATGGTGTTCCTTAACAGGAGGTAGCCCAAAAACTTGCATGAGTAGTGGTCGGGAAGTGTGATACAAGAACAGGTCCATAGACACTTGTATCATCATGCTATGGCTCGTAAATCGAGGGGAATTGTGGGAAATGGTCCCAAAATTTATTTGTTAAACATGAGACAATGGTCTCATAAGGAGATAGAAATTTGAGCCCAGAGATGTGAGAGCGGCCTCGAACTAGTTCCGGGTGAATTTGGGTTAGCAGCTGCTAGTGCTACCCTGACTTGTGCTAAAAAACATTGAAAAAACAAGAAAAGAAAATGAAGCGACTCATTGGTGATGTTAATTGTAAAATCTATTGAGGTAGAGCCCATTGTGGGGGTTCTCCAAGAGTTGTCTATCAGAGTTGATAAGGGTGTATGCCCCTTTTCCAAGGAAATAGTGGATGACGTATGGGCCATACCACATTGAATCGAACTTGCCTTTGCCCAAATTATCGTTGGGTTGGTCGTAGACTAGAACCATATTTCCTTTGTTGAAGGTACGAGGGTGGACATGGGAGTCATAGTGGACCTTGGATCGTGTTTTTGCTTCTTCGATGGCTTGGAGGGAAGCTCAACAGTCTTCTATGGTTTGCTCAAGTTGGAGGAGTCGTTCTTCTAAACGAGAAGTATCAGGGAGGAGTTCTACCATGAGGCGGAGGGATGGGATTTGACACTCTATAGGGAGTACCGATTCAACGCCATGTACTAGGTGGAACGGGGTGAAACCAGTTGCATTTTTTGTGGATTTGCGATAAGCCCAGAGGGCGGAGAATAGCATGTGATTCTAGTTGGTTTGATGGTTTCCTACCATCCTTTGGAGCATTGTTTTGATGATTTTGTTGACTACTTCAACTTGGCCATTGCTTTGGGGGTAGTAGGAAGATGAGTACCAGTGTTTGAATTTCAACATGGGTGACAATTCAGCCCATACGATGTCTTGAAAGTGTGCTCTATGGTCTGAGACTAATTGTTTAGGAACACCAAATCATGAAATAACATCGTTAAAGAAGAAGCACACTATGGTTTTAGCTTTGCAATCAAATGTGGGCATGTCCTTAGCCCACTTAGTGAAGTAATCGACTACCATAATGATGTATTTATGACCATTGGCCGAGACAGGGTTGATTGTCATGAATTCAATTTCCCATTTGCAGAAGGGCACGACTATGAATACGGGGTGTGACAATGCAGGGGGGGTTCTTGAATTTGGGGCAAAGAGCTGATAGCTGTGGAAATGATTGACTGCCTCTATGAAATCAGAGAATATGGAGGGCCAGAGATAGCCGACGCATAGAATCTTCTGGGTGGTTTCTAGGCCTGAAAGGATGCCACCACAGGATCCAATATGACAGTCGTTGGGGATGGCCTCGGCCTCATGATGGGTGAGGCAACGACATAGAATGGTATCAATTCCTTGATGATACAGAACATCTCCAATTAGCAAGTGGTGAATGGATTGATGTCGGATGCGTCACCTATCCTCACAGTTTAAGTGCGCTGTGAACTTCTGTGTTCATAAATAGAGAAGGATGTCCCCATACCATGGGTATTCCGTGGTTATGATGAATATGAAATCATCCTTAGTGGGCGATGATGTAGTTAATGGGGGCAGATCATTCATGAGCGTGGCCAGCATGAGTGCCTTTGTGCTTTTTGGGGACATGAACTCAAGGTCGAATTCTTAGAGGATGACTACCCACTTAGTTGGTCAACCTTATAGAAGGCATCGGCTTAAGAGGTACCGCATCGGGTTTGAATAAGCCACTACATGAGTATGGTTTGCAATGATGTAGTGGCACAACTTATGAGCCAAGAAGACGACGGTGAGGGAAAATTTCTCCTTGGGTGAATATCATAGTGGGGCTCCTGTTAGATTTTGACTAATGTAGTAAATCACGTGCTCATGGCGAGCATCGTCTTCTTCGACCAAGACTCTAGCGATGGCGTTGTCTGAGAACGACACATAGAGAATGAAGTCTCGAGTGAAGTCTGGTGCTGAGAGTAATGGTGCAGAAGCCAAGGCTTGTTTGAGTGCATCAAATGATTATTGTGCTTGTTGATCCCATACAAAGGGGATTTTTGTGAGGAGCAGGTGGATGAATCTGTAATCTTTTGTTTCATACTCTGGCAGAAAGCGGGGAAGGAAGTTGGAATTGCCTTGGAGGCTCTGTAGTTGGTGCCGGGTTTTTGGGGAAGGAAGATCCAGGATAGCCTGAACTTCGAGGGGATCTATCATTATCCCTTTGTGGGATATGATGAATCCAAGTAGATGGCCTGCTAGGAAACATAAAATGCATTTGAGGGGATTTAGGTGAATTTCGTACTTGTGGCAACGTAAAACGACTTGCTGCAAGTCATATATATGTTGTGCTTATTTTGGTGATCGAGCGATAAGGTCGTCTAGGTAGAACAAAATGATGTGAATTAGGTCGTGGAAACAATACATCATGGCACGCTGGAAGGTGGCTCTCACATTTTTCAGGCCAAAGGGCATGAATCGATATGTGAATGTGCCCCACGGGGTTGTAAATGCCATTTTGTAATGATTTTCTTTCCGGATCTAGATTTGGTTGTATCCAAAAAATCCATCCATGAAGGAAAAGGCCTCATGTCCGGCGCACACATCAATAATATGATCGATGAAGGGTGTGGGGAAGTTGTCTTTGGGACATGCCCCATTGAGGTCATGGAAGTCTATGCAAACACAGATGGTACCCTATTTTTTATTCATGGGAATAGGATTAGAAACCCAAGTGGTGTACGCAATAGGATAAATGAAGCTGGCAGTGTGTAGCTTCTCTATCTCGGCTTTGACCGCGGCCACTTTGGAAGGATGGATGGGCCATTGCTTCTAGCGTACAGGGGCCACATCGGGCCATGTGTCGATGTGGTGTTCCATGATGGATGGATCCAAGATGGGAATTTTAGTGTAAGATCAGGCGAAGATGTCACAAAATTCTTGGAAGAGAGCTTTGTAGGTAGCGACCTCTTCCGGGGAGCAAGATGCCCCCAGCATGATTTCTTCAACAACCTCAGGATTGGTTGAAATGTTGATTTTGATGGTTGGAAAAATGTTGGACATGTTCCCTTCTTCGAAGGCGTCTGGTGCCGGGATGGGGTTCTTGAACCAATTGACTTTCCCATGAATGAAATATTTGGTATCCACGGAAAACTGGTCAGATGGCAACATAAGTTCTTCGGGGAGGAAGAACGAGTGATGGTGCATGTCATCCCATGGGTATTCTAGGGTAGTCAGAGCTTCAATTATCTCCTCATCATTACGGAAGAAACAAAGAGATAAGTCCAATGGACCATCATTGGAGGTGGAGATGAGTGGGTCGGTGGAACTGGACATCATGTAAATGGACATGGTGTCTGAAGAGGGAGGTGGGGGGTGAACTTATTCGATCAAGGTGATATCAGACTAAAGGGAATGTTGACAGATTTCAGCTAGAGCCATTCAAAATTCGGGCAAGTCTTGGCAATGGTGAGAGTAATGTCCATACAAACCGCAGAGGGCACAAGCATGGTTTGTTCTCAATGACTTGTTTCTTACTACTGGCGCACTTGGAAGCTCAACCACATGGAGGTTTTCATTTGTATCCATGGCATCCAAATGCACGCAGATCATTGGGACCTCGGGATAGTTCTGAGTTGTATGGCCTTGTTGTTCACAGACAGCGCAAGGCGGGATCTACGGAGGTTCTGCGATAGCTTTGGCATTCTTTCCCCTGGCCCTTTTTGGGTGGGGCGATGTGGGTGCGGGTGCGGTGGTTGGATTTTGTGGCCCGAGTGGAGGGTGAGACTCGACCACAATGGGTTGCACCAGGGTTAAGACAACCTAGGGCATTGGTGGTTGAGTTGGTGCATAAAGATACCACACTGGAATTCTCAATGTCAAGTTGGGTAAGTTTAGAGTGGCCATTACTGGCTTGCTCATGACACCAGGTGGAGGAAAGAGGAAGGGAATTATATGGACTGGAGATGATCTGTTGGATCTCAACTTGAGTGCATTAAAATTTTTGTTTTAAAAGAATGCGTTCAAGAGGTTAATTAATGGGACAGCATGAACAGAAATTATATGCTTTAGAACAGGAATGAAAGACAACACTGATCAAATATATGTAAAGGAGAAAACACAGAAAATAGAGAGTCATAAACAAAAGTTGATAACGGAGTTCACCCCCTCCTCTAGGCTATGTCTCTGGGTCCCTCTCCAATGGGTACTAATCCAATTAATCTCTTTATAATGGTACAAAATGGCTCTGAAGTCAACTTCAGCAACTGTAAACAGAATGCTATACAAATCTTTAAGACCTCTCTTCTGGAAATTACAATTAGCATTCAAAGACAAAGAAAGCTAAAATATAACAGAGAATGTCGACTTCTATAGCATAGCATCTGGACACTTCGCAGCAAAATCTCTCTAAGCTTCTCATAACAGAGAAACAATGCTCTGTTCTCTAAAACAATCTGCGTCTCTCGACTCGGTCTCCTGTCTGTCCGTCTCGGTGGCCAGCCTCCTCTATTTAAGAGTTCAGAGGAAGGATAAGTAACGGATTTTTCTTTATTGTCGTTACAACCATATCCTAGACTAAATCATGCCATCCCTCCAAGTCATGGCCCAAGTGTTATGTTACCATGACGTTCCATATCCCCGAAACGTTGCAACCAACTCCACACACATGTTCCGACTCACAACATGTTGCAATGACTTGCAACTGGGTTATGCCACGTAACATAACTGTTTCATGCCATTACAAAAGCTACAAATGTCGCAGCATGTGAGGTCTTCGCCATATACCCGATCCGCCGTCACAGCATACAAAGGTCGTAGCATATGGGTAACCTCCATGAACCATTCGATGTTCGACTTCGACGGTTCGCAAGCTGTGCGGCCCATACATAACTGCGCAGCCATACGATAAGCTGCGCACCATCTGTGCAGCGTGCAATAACTGCGTGGCTCATACATAGACTACGCGACTCACACACCACTGCGTGACTCATGTGCAACTGCGCTGCGCGGTCCCTGTGCAAAGTGCGAACTATGCGATAACTGCGCACCATGCTATAACTGCGCGGGCTATGCATATAATGTTTAGCATATGAGTTAAAACAATAGATTAATAAACCTTGTACCATATTAGATCAGTGTAATTTGAAGATGAATAATCCACTGAATCATTCCTCCCCATTGAAGAGATTTTGGACCACCAAAATCTTGAATCATTTGGCAAGTAAGTGAGGGTATAGCTCCCTCACTTTTCCAATCTCCATCCATCTTGCTTTGCTAGGATGCATGCCTTTCAGCCCCACTCGAAGGTACTCAGCATTCCCCCTTCATGAAGTCCTTACATTTCTGTCAAGAATAACATCATCCTACAACTCTTTCATATATTCAGGTGCCAAATCATCAACTGAAGGAATCTGTATGTTAGTTTCCTCATCTATGATCATAGCAGGCTCATACAGTTTAAGATTCTCGACATTGATAACTGAATAAATTTGCATGTATGGAGGTAAATTCAAGAAAAAAGCATTAGTACCGATCTTTTCCAAGATCTCAAAAGGACCATACTTGATAGGCTTAAGCTTTTTACCTTCACCTTTCATTCTTTCTTTGGTGATATGTAACCAAACTCGCTCACCAACCTGAAATTGATGATCAACTCGATGCTTGTCATGCCTGGCTTTGTACTTTGCCTGGCTCTTCTCCAACTATTCTTGAACTTCCTGCTGCACTGCTTGGATTCTCTAAATGAACCTTAGAGCTTTATCTACATCATGATGTCCATCCACTGCATCTTTTCCAAAAGAGAAGTCCATCAGTGTTTTTGGCAGATAACCAAAACAAGTTTCAAAAGGAGATCGTTTTGTGGAAGAATGAACTGCATGATTGTAAGCATGCTGTATATATCCTCTGAGCAGCTGAACCACTGTCCTGTTCAATACCTCTGTTTTCCCATTGGTCTATGGATGAAAAGTTGTACTCTTCTTAAGTTTAGTATCCATAAGCTCCCATAAAGTTGACCAAAATTCTCCCAAGAACCAAGAATCTTTGATCAGATATAATAGACATGGGTAGCCCAAAATGTACCCAAATATTCTGAAAGAATAGATGAGCTATTTGTTCAGCAGTGATCTGTTTGTTACATGGCATTAAGATACACATTTTACTGAATCTATCCACAACAACATATAGGTAATCATGTCCTTTCCTAGACATACGTAGTCCTCCTACAAAGTCCATAGAAATGCTTTCCCAAGGATGAGAAGAAACTGGAAGAGGTGTGTACAACCCCAATTTCCTATTGCTAGGCTTACTTGTCGCACACATAACACAACCTCTTATATATTTAGCTATAGTTTCTTGCATTTGAGGCCAATAACAATGATTCTACAATACAGACAATGTTTTACTTACACCAAAATGTCCTGCAATCAATGAACTATGTGCTTCTCGAATCACATGCACTCTTTCTTTCTCTGGAATACAGATTTTACCAAGATGATACAAAAGTTGATTATGCACATAATAGTTCTCTTCCTGTTTACCATGTATTAGTGATGCATATACTTTCTTAAAATATTTATCTTCTGCATACTGTTCAATATAACTTTCATGTGTTAATGAACTGTTTTGAAGAATGGTTGAAGCATTTATAGGAGGCCTTGATAACATGTCTGCTACCTTATTATGAATTCTCTTTTTGTACTTAATTACGAGATGAAACTGTTGTAAGAATCCCATCCATCTTAGATTCCTACTTTGTTGTATTTTAGTCTGAGATTGTAAATATTGAAGTGGCTGATGATCAGTATGTATGACTGTTTCTTTTCCCATGATATAATGTTTCCACTTCTTCACACTCTGTACTAAAGCACACAACTCTTTTTCATAGATTGGATAGTTACTTACCGCAGTAGAGAGCGTTTCTGAATGGTAACAAACTGGATTTCTCCCTTGCATCAAAACGGCTCCCATGGAAAACCCACTGGCATCGATTTCAATCTCAAATGGCTGCTGCAAATCTGGAAATGTCAGAACTGGTGTGGTGCTAATCCTTTCCTTCAAAGTGTCGAAGGCTCTCTAATGCTTTCCTCCCCATTGGAAAATTTATTTGACGCTTGTCAACGCATGTAAAGGCGCAGCAATGGAGGAAAACCTAGAAATGAATTTCCTCCAATACTGAACCGCACCCAAAAAACTTCTGATTTCAGTAACGATGTTAGGCCATGGCCACTTTACAATGACAACAACCTTGGCTGGGTCCACTCACAGGTGGCCTCCACCAATAATATGTCCCAGATATACTAAAGAAGCTTTAGCAAATTCACATTTAGACATTTTTACATAAAGCTTCTCCTTCCTCAGTACATCTAAAACTTTCTTCACATGTAGAATGTGTTCTTCCCAGGTTTTGCTAAATACCAGGATATCATCTAGATATACAATTACAAAATCATCAATGAATGAACGAAAGACATCATTCATGACCCGCATGAAAGTAGCAGGTGCGTTACAGAGCCCGAAAGGCATCACAAGCCATTGATACAAACCATGTTTCGTTTTAAAAGTTGTTTTCCAAGCATCATTTTCAGAAACACGGATTTGATGATACCCACTATGTAGATCCAATTTTGTAAAGTAAGTTTCATGTTTTAATTGATCAAGCAAATCATCAGTGCGAGGAAGAGGATACCTGTTTTTAATGGTGATTTTGTTAAGGGCCCTATAGTCAATGCACATCCTCCAAGACCCATCCTTCTTTGGAACCAAGACTATAGGAGAGCCACAAGGAGAAGTGCTTGGCTGGACGACCCCCTTTTCAATCAGCTCCTGAACCTGCTTCTTGATTTCCTCGTTCTGCATCACAGACATCTGGTACATAGTGATGTTCGGGAGAGGCACACCCTGCTGCAAATGTATCTCATGTTGAATCTCTCTCTTTGGTGGAAACCCCTTCGGATCTTGAAACAAATCATCATACTCAGAAATGATTTCAATTAGTTCAAGTTTATTCTTAGGGTCACACCCTTCAAAAGATTTAGAGACCTCATCATTTTTCACCTTAACCATCATTAACACAAAATTCTTACTAGCATTTACCAAGCTCTTCATTTGTCCTGCAGAGACTATTGCTAGATTGGTTTTTATCTTATGTGCTCGTACAATATATTCTACATCATCTTTAAAAACATGATACTTATTCTACTCTCTATAAAAGACTGCTTTCCGGTCATACAAATATGGACTCCCAAGTACAATTCCAAAAATGTCAAGTGGTACTACATCTAGTTCTACCTCATCCATGAACTTTTCGGTAATGGAAAACTTTAATACACATTTCTTTGTAACTTGCAATCGTGTATCATTAGTAACCCAACCTATAGGATAGGGTTTTTCATGAGGCATAGTAACTAAATGCAATTTCTTAACCACTTCTTCTGATATGATATTTACTTGTGAACCACTATCAAACAATGTATCAATCTTTGTGTGATTTGCAATGACACGGACATGAAACAGTGCACTTCTATCTTTATCATTTAGCTTAGAAGTAGATGGCATATTTGTACTTGCACTAGAACTTGATTTTGCATCAATGGGAAGTGGGATACTTTTATCCTTACCCTGGATTTCGACAACTGTAACCTTTGTTTCATCACCTGAGTCGGATCCTATGTCCCGAATAACTCTTTCAATAGCTTTTTCTTTTCCGTTATCTTTGTTTCCTCCGTACTTCTTTGGCCTTAACTCCGGATGAAGTTTCCAACACTTAGAGACATCATGTCCCTTCTGACAATGTGAACATGTAGGCTTGTCACCCTGTTTCTTAATAGTAGCCATATTTTTTTCCCTATATCTTTACCTTTTGATTTGCTGTCAAATTTAAAGGATTTCTTCACAAAAGTATCATTAACATGCTTACCCCTAGCTTCTAAATGTGTAGCTTGAACACATACATCATCCAAAGTACTGGGGTTAAACATCAACAAAGAATGTCGCAAATAAGAATGCATACCACCAATGTACTTAAGAAGAGTTTCCTGGGTATCTAATGCAACATTCAATGCAATAGCCCTCTTTCTAAATTCATGAGTATATTCTTGAATGCTTTGTCCTTTAGCTTGTCTAAAATTTTTCTAGCTCATTATTAATTGCTGCATATGACCTAAAGGATAAAATTGCTTCCTTAATACTTCAATGAATTCATTCCAAATTGAAATAATTTTACCATTATTTCAAAGATCTTGCTGAATATTGCTCTCCCACCAAGTAAGAGCCATTCCACTCATCCTCAAAGTGGCCAACTGAATCCTGGAAGGGTCATCAGTAATGCCCTGCACCTTGCAATATACTTCAAGCTACTTGATCCAATTGTCTAACTTTTCAGCATCTAAATCTCCATTATAAATTGGTAATTCAAATTTCACATCTAATTTGAAAGAAGGCATATTAGGACTTGCATTATTCGAATGAGAAGTATGAGAAGAAGAGAAAGTTTGATTAGTTTTAGGAGGATCACCATCACCTCCTTCTCCTTTACCCTTTTCTTCCTTCTTCACTTCTGCATCTTTGGATGAAGATCCTTCTTCTTTCTTCTTCCTTTATGCTCGCTCATCGAGTAGAATTTCCATCATGGATTTCATGCTCATAAAATCCTCCAGAAACTCAGTTTCTGAAATAACAGGTTTTTACCATTCTGCATGTCATTCTTCTTCCCCTCGTGGAGAAGACATGGTTCTTGAGAATGTTCTCCTGGAGCCAATCTCAGGATCTCCTTCAATTAATTCTCCTTCACCACGCTTTAACCTGAACCTAGTAAGCATTCACAAACTTGAACAAGTAGTTAACTTGCTCTGATACCATAACACGATCCGTTGGATCTCAACTTGAGTGCATTAAAAGTTTTGTTTTAAAAGAATGCGTTCAAGAGGTTAATTAATGGGACAGCATGAACATAAATTATATGCTTTAGAACAGGAATGAAAGACAACACTGATAAAAAAGATGTAAAGGAGAAAACACAGAAAATAGAGAGTCACAAACAGAAGTTGATAACAGAGTTCAACCCCTCCTCTGGGCTACGTCTCCGGGTCCCTCTCCAATGGGTACCGATCCAATTAATCTCTTTAGAATGGTACAAAATGGCTCTGAAGTCAACTTCAGCAACTGTAAAAAGAATGCTATACAAATATTTAAGACCTCTCTTCTGGAAATTACAATTAGCATTCAAAGACAAAGAAAGCTAAAATATAACAGAGAATATCAACTTCTACAGCACAGTGTCTAGACACTTCGCAGCAAAAGCTCTCTAAGATTCTCATAACAGAGAAATGATGCTTTGTGCTCTAAAACAATCTACGTCTCTCCACTCGGTCTCCTGTCTGTCCGTCTCGGTGGCCAGTCTCTTATATTTTAGATTTCAGAGGAAGGATAAGTAATGGATTTTTCTTTATTGTCATTAAAACCATATGCTAGACTGAATCATGCCATCCCTCCAAGTCACAGACCAAGCGTTATGTTACCACGACATTCCATATCCCCAAAATGTTGCAACCAACTCCACGCACATGTGCTAACTCACAACACGTTGTGATGACTTGCAACTGGGCTATGCCACGTAACATAACCGTTTGATGCCATTACAAAAGTTACAAATGTCGCAGCATATGAGGTCTTTGCCATATACCCGATCCATCGTCGCAGCATACAAAGGTCGCAGCATATGGGTAACCTCAATGAACCATTCGATGTTCGACTTCGACGGTTCGCAAGCTATGTGGTTCATACATAACTGCGCACCCATGCGGTAAGCTACGCACCATCTGCGCGGCGTGCAATAACTGCGCGTCTCATACATAGACTGTGCGACTCATGCACCACTGCGCGACTCATGCGCAACTGCGCTACGCAGTCCCTGCGCAAAGTGCGCACTATGCGATAACTGCACACCATGCTATAACTGTGCGGGCTGTGCATATAATGTTTAGCATATGAGTTAAAACCATATATTAATAAACCTTGTACCATATTGGATCAGTGTAATTTGAAGATGAATAATCCACCAGATTAGGAGATGATCCTAGATAACTCCCTGATGATTGTATGTGGTGATGAGGTTGTGGTTGCGGCTGCACGTAATGATGTGGCTGCAGATGATGTTGCGGCTATGCGTAATGCTGCGACTGTGGATGATGTCGCAGTTGTGGATGGTGTTGTGGTTGCAGTTGGGGCTACGGCTATGGTTGTTGCTTGGGTGCAACAATGCTGGATGAGACCATACACAAGTCCGCAGTCTCATTTTTTGTCAGTGGTGGTGACACTAAGGGGAAAGGAGCTGTCATGGTGGTATCGGAAAACAATTCAGGGCCCACATTCAACAATGGGGAGGCTGGTGTGTTGTCAACCATGGTGTTGATTACAGGGACGACATTGGCGTGTGTGGTCATACCTTGTGGCTCAATGGTGGTGATGGTAGGGATAACATTGGTAGGTGTCGTTAACCCTTGCGAATCATGATAAGTGAGTTGATCAACCGTCACGATCTTCCCTTCATGGGGGAACATCATGAGACAGAAGACAGTTGATGTGACTGCTCTCATGGCTTACATATAATGTCTTCTGAGGAGAAGGTTATAGTTCAATTGAGCGTTGACAACCTTTATGTCAATCAGAACTATCTTCTCAGCTAATTTGATGGGGACATGGCGGAGTATTCCTTGGGATTTAGTGGGATGGCCATCATAAGCCCGCAGAGTTGTGGAGGATGGTTGTAGAATTGGGGATCTCAGTTTCTACCAGACTAGGGTAGACATAATGCATGTGGATGCCCCCTCATCCACTATGCACCGGTGCACAACCAAATTCTGGATAGACACCAGGATTTGAAAGTCAATGGTTGATGGCATGTGTGGTTGTCCATTCTCCGTGTCAAATGTGATCAACTTGGAGTCGGAGGGGTATACTGCCCCAAGGGAAGCTAGTAGCGGCTTTCTGCTACTTTGGGCATGTTTTAAGTACCTCAAGAGTGGACATGGTGGTTGGTGTTTGGGACAAATCATCCATGATGTTGTAGATGACCGCAACTCTAGCCATGGCGTTATTGGAAACCCTGCGGATGGGGGGGCGTGAGAACTGGGGTAACTGAAGAGGTAGGTTGATTGTTCTAGACATTGATGTCACTAATGGGTCGACGGGTTTAGTGTTGGATCCGTACTTATTCCGTCTAGTTTGTAAGTTGACTTCTTCAGTTGTCATGTCTAGCATATGGTGGACACCTGTTTCTGCTGTGGGAGGTGCCCCCGGAGAGTTGGGATTGGCTTGGGGAGGGGGTTGTGGTTGGAACCAATCCTTGGACTGGTAGTGGGTTTTGAAGCACCATAGGAGGATTTCCTTATGGTGCTGGGTTGGGTTGGGATTAGTTCGTAGCATTGGCATCCTATTGGACCTCGTTTTGAATGGCCTCCTTAGCGTGACCCATGAGGGGACACTCGAATGTGTAGTTCCTGTAGACCTCACAGAGTGTGCATGGTTGGTTTGTGCGCAACAGGGTGTTGCATCTTGGTGCATTTAGTTGTGGGGTATTTTGGGCTGATCGGTTTTCCGCAGCATTGTTGGGAGGCTTTGGTTGTTGACCACCTCCCTACGGTCACGATTATTAACTTGGTTCCAGGGCCGATTATTTCGAGCCTGCCCTTGTTGATTGTTAGGGCAAGGCTGGTTGGGATAGTTTTGTTGTATAAATACTTGTCCCAACGGGGTAGGTGGAGCAGAGATGGGGGCTTGAAATGCATGCACTGGTGGTGCATAGTAGATTTGGGTGGGTGGCGGTGCCACAAATGTGGGCATTTGCCCCGCGTACTGCTGTGTTGGCCAAGCCATGGATTGAGCCTACTGCGATGGCACAGGTTGTGCATAGGAAGTTGTTGCTCTGGACTGGGACATCATTCTTGCATAGTCCATAGTTTGGTTTTGGTAGGCAACACTAGTAGTGTTGCTTGGTTGTGGTGGAATTGCAGGTTGTGTCGGATGGTGTTGTGGCTATTAGGAGACCGAGCCTATGATGCCATCTGTAGCATGGGATGCCCCCGATGCATCACGGTAGGAGGTGCCTGCATGGGGAGCATCTAGGATGACAGTGTATAGGTATCCAAACTAAGCGTAGATCAGGTGAAACTGTTGGGATTTCGGTATGGCCTCCTCTTTGGATTGGGGACGTTCGCATGCGATGTCCTTTGCTATGGGTGGGAGCAAGGTCTTGAGGAACCAATCCAATAAGATCCTGTCATCAAGTTGGATTTTACATAAACTACAACGTTGTCACCACTCATGGATGTGGTCGGTTATATGAGTCGTGGTGTTCTAACGGCAGGATAGCAAGATCTCCACCCCCTCGTCATATCTGACGGGGAGTTGGAAATACTGCAGGAACATGAAAGCTAGGGAGTTGAAATGTGGGTACTTGGTTTGTGGTAGCTCAATGTACCATTTGGCTGCAGCACCTATAAGGGTGCGTTGGAATAGCCTCAGCCTGATGGAATCTTCTACGATGTTGTTTGATGAGCACCATAGATTGAATGTCATGATGTGGTTTTGGGGGCACTCCCCTACCTTGCCTTCAAACTTGGGAATGTCTGAGGGAATCTTGGCTGGCATGGGAGGCCAAAAATCTTGATGGCAGATGGGGTCATTTGTTAACCGAGCCAAATCAGGTAGGTTGAGACAAGCCATGAAAGGGAGGTTTGACCCCAGGTTTATGTGAGATGGGGCAGCGATGCTAGTGGGGTTTGTAGGTGCATAATGCACTTACATGGTTGGGGGTACTTGTGGTGGCACCATTATGGATGGGCCCATGCTTGCAAGTGTGGTGGGGTGGATAGTGTGGGTGGGAAGGCCATTTCCCCCATGTATGATAGGAGGGGCAATGTAAGTGGAAGGTGCACTGCCCCCCTATGTAACAAGAGGGGCAGTGTATGTGGAAGGGCCACTGCCCCCGTGTGTTGCAAGTGGGACAACTTGGCTGGTCACTATAGGTGGTGGCAGCTGACTGATGATAGTTTGCATGACTGTGCTTGGTACACTTGCAAGGTTGTTGGTGATAGGTTGAGGTGTGGACATGGGTCCACTAGCTATGGCTATGCTGGAAAATGGATCTGGGTTTGCACCAACCATGGGGCTTGATGGTGTAGTATGTAGGTCTAGTTCAGACTGATATGGGTCTGAATCTGAATCATAGGTTGTGTGGCCTTCTAATGGTGTGAGAGTTCATCGAGAATGGTCTCAGCGGTGTTAGTTCAATGTCTCAAACTGTGGTGGTTCACCTCTTAGGCATGAGGAAGAGCATGGGGGATCAATTATGTTAGATTTTATGTATCAAACTAGTGGGAATGATTGTTTGGACCCTGGTTTCAATGGCTTCCTATTGGTTGTAGGTGGTCACTCGGCCACCAAGACTACCAGAAGACAGCGCTTGGATTTTTCCTCATGGGCGTTCTACTCAATCGGTGGGGGTCGTTGCCAGTTTCGCTTGGCAATTCCTCTCGGTGGCCAGCTACTTTGGGGTTCCTGTGGTACTCCTCACAATGGGTTTTTGGGCTGAGCCCAAGTACTTCCCATGGTTAAGGCAGTCAGGGACTTATGTCCTCAAAGACAGTATATTTTTTGACTTGGTGTAAATTTGTAAATTTTAAGGGCTCTCTCAGCATCATGAACTGAGTTGGGTTGATTTACGTGGTATGGTGTATATTTTTTTCAGTCTTTCTATTATCAGGTGGCTGCAAGTGGTTTATGAATATGTTGCAAAGTTCATATCATTGTGTATAAAGTAGTAAACAATAGAAACTTTGTAGACAGATACCTTTTTTTTTACCCTGAATTGTGATAGCCTAACTAGGTGACTACCTTACACCTATATTCTTCTTCAACCAAGAGAAGGTGTTGGGCTCTCAACAAAATGGGACTAAGCCCATCCATAGATCCACAGGTCACCTCCTGATTGCAAGGTTGGTCAACAGGGAGGACGCTTATCATTGTGAGAATCCCTCCTTCTCTACCCCCTCTACCTTCCAGGTCATCCATTTTTAATGGTTTTGAGCAATATTGGGTGAAGGGCCTATTACTATACGAGTTGTGCCCTTCGTCTTATCCTAGAATACCCCGAAGGGTGATGACTGGGTAGAGGAGGAAGGGTAAGCAAGATTGTTAATTTTATGTCAGTTTTAGTTAAGCTATATTCATTAAGCCATTAACATTTTTTTGAATTTACACTTAGTTTGCACATGAAATTGCAGTAAACTGAAATAGAAACAAAAATGGGACTATTGTGCTGGATAGAGGCGGCTGAGCTGCACTGACATTCCTTAGTAAATTGAAAACTAACTTCTGAGTGACAAATTGCACGTTTTGGGTCAAATGTGGTGAGGGGGTCGCCAAAATTTTTCCTAAAACGGGCGAGGGGGTCGCACAAATTTTGCAGACAGAAGCGGTCTGCCTTTTTGAAGGAAGTCGCACCTTTCAGGGGAAAAAGGGCAAATTGGTCACACCTGTGAGGCCTAAATGAGCGACCTGGTCCCCTATTTAGGCCCGATAAGTGTAACCTGCTCCAGATTGGGGTTTTTTTTTTATCCTGAGTCAGATCCGGTCGATAGTAACCTGTACTGTGCCCAAATGGACTCGGATTTACCTTGTGGAGGCTTCGACAGTAACAGAAACTGAAAATAAACAAGATTTAAACTAGATTTGACAAGAAATTTTAAACCTAGGGAACAAATTGAAATAAAACTTGAAATTTAAAAAACTGAACTAGGGATCCTGTGGGATCGACCTGGTATGGTTGCCAGTTCTATAACGAGGATTTCTCCTTGCTACAGGGGTAGGAATGGATCCCTTCTATCTATAGGATGGAAGGGTAGGTTCTTGTGTGGTAAAATGCAGGAAAAATAAACAGAACACAAAGGGAGAAAAGATGGACAAGAAATGGCTGTGAGCCCCTCTACAAACAAGGTTAGGGCTTTGCTCCGAGAACCTGCAAACAACTATTAAACAACAATAAACCTGCAAAAAAATTTAATAAACAAACCTGCAAGCAAATATGGGTTAGAAAAAAACTATGCTACCAAAACAAAAGCATAAACAAACAATGGTATACCTCTTCTTTGGTGCAATGGGCCACCATGCCCTTGTTGGAAGAAGCACCTCTCTATCTCACTCAGAAATGGAGGAGTTATGGCTCAATGGGGAAGATGAGTGCATGATAGGGGGATGTGGGTGGCTTGAGAGATAAAGGGTCTCAAGGGATCCACGGGTAGCATAATAGTATGCAAGGGGAAGAGTTGTTTGATAGTGACCCCCCACCCTCCTTTTATAGCTTTTTGGGGATTTTTAGGGTTTTAAGCCCTTAGTCCAGGCTTTAGCCCCTTTTTTGGGATTTTAGCCTCTTCTGCCCTAACTTTAGCTCCTTTTAGGGTTTTAGGCTCCTTTGAGGGGTTTTAGCCCCTTTTTGGAGGCTTTAGCCCCTAGGAGACTTATTTAGGCTCCTTTTTGGGGTTTTTAAGCCCTTTTCTTCATTCTTAAGCCTTTTTGAGGGTGTGGGGGTCTAACAGAGTGATACAAGGGTCATGCATGGGTGTCCTTGGGTGGTGTAGGCCATGTAGAGCTAAGTGAGGGATTTTTCAAGTTAACAGTTCTCCACCTCATAGGGAGTGACTATGGTAGACCTCAAAGTTTGAGAATCTTGACATGATTCTTGAGATTAGAGGTATGATGAAATCCATAAGAAATTTTACTTATCCAAGTAAAATATGCACAGAAAATGGTGTGGTACCTAAAGGGCACTGCAAAGGTATGATGACTTTGTTTGAGTTAGTAATACTATGTACTCCAACATATTGTAGAAAGAAAAGTGTTTCTTTGAATACAACCAAGGATTAATATATTGCAAAGATGAGAAACAAAGAAAGTAAATATTCCTTAAGAAATGAGGAATATCAGTTAGAATAATTATATTGGTGAAGATGAATATTATACTCTTATCCATTTCATAATTGGATAAGAAGATATGCACTGGTAGGACACACGGACACAGTCCTATGTGATATGCAGTATAAGAAGACTTTCTCAGTATTTTCAATCATGAGAAATATATGAACAAGTCCTCCGAATCAGACGATGAAGTTAAACACATTTGGCAGAGACTCCATTAATTTAAGAATACAGAAATCAAGATGGTGTCTACCAAACAAGAAAAGATAAGTATTTGAATTGTAATTTCCTATATATCTAGTTGTTCAAGATGTGTACCTAGATATGTTTCTATATTTAGTAAATTTATTATGCATATTAGAATATTTGTAGTATACTACTAATATGCAGGTGATGGGTGAGTGGCTTATGTTATTGTACAACTTTCCATTGCTACTTATAAAAATATTTTCTTGGAAAGATAGAAGACACATAGAAAGTTACCATATATAGATGATTGTTGCATGATTATATGACATATATCTTTATGTATGTCAGTATGAATATGTTACAAAATGTTTATAATCATACAATTGTATTTCACTTGTAGGAAGGATTGTATGCAATCACCCACAAAATAAGAATGATGCAAGTTGTGAATGTATGATATCGTTGCTGATGTACAAGAGAAGAATGATGCAGTTACAAATGCACACAATAAGAATGATGCAAGTTGTGAATGTACGATATCATTGTGGATGTACAAGAGAAGAATGATGCAGTTATAGATTCCCAAAAGAATAATGATGCAATTTGTAAATGTACGATGCAGTTGTGGATGTACAAGAAGAGAATGTTAAAGAACAAGTTGCAGAAAGGAGTTGTAAAGCTCAAATATGTTCCTATAAAGGACCTAGTGGAAGATGTGTTGACTAAGCCTCTGGCTTGTGAAAATTTTGAGTTCATTCGAGACATGCTTGGTGTAGTTCGAAAGGACCTCTCTTGAAAGAGGGAGTGATGGTAGATGGAAGAAGAATGCAATGGTGAGTAGCTCCATCTAGAAAAGGGTAAGTCTGACTAGGATTGTTTGGCCTGAAAGGGTTAGTCATATGAGGCCTGTTGATCTTAGGGGGATTAGTATGTCTAGCTATATCAATTTTACCCAAGTGGGTTTGTAGGATAGGACAAGGCTTGTTGGTCCCTGGGAAGATCCATCTATCTAACTAGGCCTGTTGGCTCGAAAGGGTTAGTAAGCTAGACAAAATTCCTGGATGGATCTATGAGAGAACTCACCATGATGTTGCTCTAAGATAATTAGAGCCTAGAGGGAAAGAAGTGGTTAGTATGTCTGGATAGGATTGTTTGGCCTGAAAAGGTTAGTAATCCAGAAAAGGCTTGTTTGGTTTCTAAGGAGATCAATCTGTCTGAATAGGATTTTCGACCCATGATGGTTAGTAAGTCAGATAAGATGTTGTTGTAAGTGATTTTAGTATTGTTAACTGATGATTGCTGATATGTTTGCTTTAATATTGTTATACTGATGATTGCTGAGATGAATTCTTCAGTATTGTTATACTGATGAGTGTTGATATGATTGCTTCAATATTGTTATATTGATGATTACTAAGATGTTTGTTTCAGTATAGTTATACTGATGATAGTTGAGATGATAGTTTCAATATTATTATACTGATGATTGTTGAGATGTTTTCTTCAGTGTTGTTATACTGATGAGTTTTGATATGTGTGCTTCAGTATTATTATACTGATAGTTTCAGTATTGCTATATGAGTGACTGTTGAGATGTTTTCAATGTTGTCACACTGATGATTGTTGAGATAGTTTCTATATTCCTATACTGATGTAGAAAGTTCAATATTATCATACTGATGATTGTTGATTGATGAGATGATTGATAGTTTCATTATTCCTCTACTGATGTAGCAAGCTTAGTATTTTTGTTGATGTTAATGTTGCAGGTTCAATATTTCTATATTGATGTTGATACGGAAAATTTTCATTATTTATATACTGATGATGATGAAGTAGTTGCAGTATCTTTATACTGATGTTGATAAGATACTTTCAATATTTCTATACTGATGATGATAAGGTAGTTTCAGTATTTCTATATTGATGTTGATAAGACAATTTTAGTATTTCTATACTGATGATGATGAGGTAGTTTCAATATTTTATACTGATGTTGATAAGATAGCTTCAATACTAATTTTCTATAATGATATTAATGATGATGTTTCTTCAGCATTTGTATGTTGATGTTGATGATGTGGTTGTGGTCCCAACACCTTGTGTTGATGTGGTTGAAGTCACAACACTTTGTGCTGATGACGATGAGGTTGTTTCAACATTTTTATGTTGATGATGATGACAATGTTCCAACATCTCTATGTTGATAATTCAGATGATGATATAACATTTATTGATGATGTTTCTTTATCACTAACATGCTAATGATGTTGTTGTTTTAATATGCACATACTAACGATGCAGATGATGATGTTTCAACATTTACATACTAAATGTGTAGGTGTATATGTTTCATTATTTACATGTTGATGATGCATATGCTGAAGTTTCAGTATTCACATACTGATGTTGAATAAGAAGATTCAATATTCTCATACTAATGTGGCAGAAGCAAATTCAATATTCATACTGATATTACAGAAGAAGGTTCAGAACATGATTTGATATTCACATACTGATGTTGAAGAGGAAGATTCAGTTTTCACATACTGATGTGGCAGAAGAAGATTCAGTATTCACATATTGATGTTATAGAAGAAGGTTCAAAAGATGATTTAATATTCACATACTGATGTGGCAAAAGATGATTCAGTATTTGCATACTAATGTTACAGAATAAAGTTCAGTATTTAGAAGGTGATTGAGTGTTCATATACTGACGTGACAAAAGATGATTTAGTATTCACATACTGATGCTACAGAAGATGATCCAGAAGTTGGTTCAGATGATTTAGTATCAACATACTGATACTACAGAAGATGACCTAGAAGATGATTCAGTATTTATATACTGACATAAGATGATTGAACACCTACATAAGATGATTCAGTATTTACATACTAGGATTGTAGAAGATGGTCCAGATGACATCGATGATGAAGATGTATAATGATGTTCCAAAATTTCCTATGATGTATAGAGATTCACTAGTCATTTGTATAGTTGTGATGATGGTTGTTGATGTAGAATACCTTCCTAGTTAAGAGGGAGTGTTAAAGTATTGTAACTTCAGAAGATATTCTATTGTAAGTTTGTTGTATTATCCTTTGGAGATGTTATTCCTCCATTTGGAGATATCCTTGATGTAATTGGTCATGTAAAAGTCATGAGGTAAACCCTCCATTGTAAGTCTAGGAAATAGTACCCAAGTGTCAATATACTAAATACTATTTGTGGTGGCTAGTTGGGAAAGTGGGCTAAGTTAGTTAGGGAAGTTATCTCTATTAAGTTAAAGGGAAATTCAACTAAAGAATATAAGTAGGTGAGGTGCCTCTCACACTCCAACACATCCTACACTCAAGTATTACATTGGAGAGAGAGCGAGAGAAAGAGTCTATTGTGGAAGATGAGCAACTATTCTTGTTGATGGGGTTTTACATTATCTTCGTCAAATTCTATACTGAGGAATCCTTGCGGGGTTTTCTCCCTTGTGGTTTCCCTGAGGAAAATCTTTCTGTTCTCTTGTGTTGTTGCATTTGTCTTTATTTCAGTGATCGTTTACTTATGGTTATGATGTTAAGTGTTTTTATATCTTGTATAACCATTAAAAATATAACAGTAGAACACAGGTGGTCAGTGGTATACATGTGGACGCTACTCCGTGTGTGACGACGAGATGATTCAGATATGCCGAGATGATGGTAGGAGACGCAGGTGATTGCAATGGAAATGTAATGTATGGTCCTGGGATGTACCTATGCGATGACTTGGTCATGGATATGATGAAGACAGAGATGAGGACTAAGCCTACACCCAACATGAAACAGTGTTGGATTTGTAGAAACTTCCTATGAAAGATAGATCCAACAAATGTCACTATTCAATGATAAAAGAGATAAGGACAATGACAGAATTCGATGATGATTTATTGATAATGACGTGATCATATGTGTTGGTGATTATGGCAAGATAACATCTTCCAAGTTAAAAGAGAGCGTTGTTTTAATTGTAACTTTTGGAAGATATTATAATGTATATTATCATTGTATATTGTTTTTTTTTTAAATCAAAATAATTTTTATTTTACTTTTTCATTTTTTTAATATTTATTAAATTTAAATTTACAACCAAAAAATATTTTTATTGATTATAGATTATTAAAAATTTGAAAAATTATACTAGATTTAAACCAATTTAATATCTATATGCCTTCAAAATTTAAAACGTGATTACATAAAGATAACAAAAATCTAATTTATAATATACTTTTAGAAAAATTATAATATTCATCCTATTTCATGTAAATTTATTTATAACTAAATTTTATACAAAATTAATAAAATAAAAAGAGACACACTAAAAGATTTATAGATTAACTATTTTATCTTGATTATTTTAAATAAAGAATTATATTTTATATTTTATTTTATTTTTATCTTGATTGTTTTCAATAAAAAATTATATTTAAATTGTTTTTTATTTTTTTCAATATTTCAAATTTAAATTTATTTAAAATGTAATTTATTTAAATATTAATAAAAAATAAAACTAAAAATATTTTTTATAAAAACTAATTTCATAAAAATTATCTTATAACAATCTATAAACTTTATTATACCATAATCTTAGGAATAGCTGAATAGCTACAAGAGAGTTGGTGTTAGCATTTACTGTACCACATGTTTATATAAATATTTATTAAATTTGTATATAATAAAGATTAATTTAATTTAAAAATAAAAAATAAAAAGTTGTATGACATGAAATGAATGGTCATTGACCTTTTAACAGAAAAGTGAACCTTTCAACATAAAAGGAAACATATATAAACAAGGGAAAATTAACTTTGCACCCTCATTGACTCCATTGCACTTTTAAGAACACAGAACGAAGAACGACTGATACTCTTTTCAGAGACCAGCTGCTTAGTCAGCGATTCCACGTCTTTTGTTTTCTAGTCCATGAAATACTGCTATTCAATTTATGATTCGCACTGTGCCTCCAATGGAGCAACCCACCGTAAATAGAAGCGAGACCAGAGTCTCGATACTAAGGGTGCTAAGTCTTCTTCTGGAGGGAAAAGAACCCCAGGATGCTTATCGAGACTATACTTATTGTTATAATGCTCGTGATCTTTTCTTCTTTTAGAGGAGCTTTGAAGTTGTTTCAAGTAAATCTACATGCACCTACAGGGAGTAGCAATGCCGGCATGTTGCCTCTCCCATTCATTGTTGCACAGAAAGTTGCCAAATTGACCAGAAACGACGCAATCCACAATTTCACGTAAATAAGTCGAAGAGAATTCAAAAGCACTAGGGTACGTTTGCAGTATTGTTGGAAATATTAATTACTCGCTGCTCCATAATCAAATCAGCCGACTTTGTCAGAGTCTGTAATAGGTCAGAAAGTGCCATAGAATTTGACAAGATCAAGACTTCCGATTTCTCGCATATAAGTCAATAGAATTTAGTTGCTAAAGCTAAGTTTCTAGGTAGAGAGTAATTGCAGTCTTTAAATGTTAAGACTATTAGTTGGAAAAAATATTCTATATGAAGAATGAAATTGTAAATCAAAATACCCAGTGAAGAGAGAAGCAGAACATAACAGAGAAGAGAAGTGTGGAGAAGAAGAAGGAAAACTGAGTGAAGAGTTTGAAGCTCAAGCTTCTGTGTGTATTTACCAAGTTTGTATTTACGGTTGTAAGTTTTGTTATGTCGTCGTATGAAATATAAATCCTTAAGTTTATAGTTGAATGAATGTTTCAGTTAGCTGCATATATTCTCCATATTTACCTGAGTGAATGTTGTTTACATATACTATGAGTGAAAGACATCAAGAAGCCATGAATATTTCATTGTGTAAGAGTTCCTAGTTTTACTCGCAAGTTCCTAGTTTTATACGCAGAGGTTAGACACAAATATTGTTTATTATTTATATGATATTGTGGGTGATTTGCAATATAGTTGTATCGTATTTAATCCTAGGTTATCGCAGTGAAATAATTGTAAATATTATTTCAGTGTCTAAATAATCGTAACCAGGAACTACAGAATCGGATCAAGGAGTTAGAAATTGAAAATATTCAGAACCGAAAAGATTTAGAACCATGAGCAATCTATTGGAGAACTAAGAACCACAATCCAGGAAAATGCATCAAAAAATAAAATTGAGGAAGTGAATATAGTCATTGTCACAATCCAAAAGGAAGAAGAACAAACAACACCTACACCTTACATACATCCTAATTATAATCATCATTTTGACCAACGACAGGTTCAAAATGAATATTCACAAAAGACTTATGTGGACATGCAAAAATTTCAACAGACTAAACAACAAATGAGATTAATCATCCCACAAAAAGATCTTAGAGCTCCAATAAAAATATATCTGGGATGGACCACAGCATATACGATGCGACAATTCTCTTGGGGAATTTGTAATTTGTATCGGCTAATTTCCTCAAAAGTCACAAATTAAAAAAAGGGAAAGAATTCCAAGATGACAGATCAAAATAAATCAGACATTAATGTCAAATACATCTTTGAGGACAAAGATTCCCTCAAGGGGAAGGCAATGTAACGAACAGAAACTAATAATTAAGTAACTAATAATAAACATAATTAACTATAATATTGAAAGGGCATGACCTTTCAAGTCACAATTCCCAAAGCCTTATTTAAAAGGCAAGTCATCAACCAATGTAAAAATCTATTACCTTTTATCTATACAATCATTAATATACATTTTCCCTATGGCTTGTCCGATATTCCATATATTTTAGTGATTATTGTGTGAGCGAAATAATTGTTCACTTCAAAAGTGTTTTTCATATTCCTAAGTTCTTAGACTAGGAAATATAAAGTTATTGCGAGGAAGTGAAAACTTGTTCGTACATGAGTTGTTTGCCACCAATTCATATCGCAATTAAATATCATTGAAGCCTAAGTTAAAGTGTGCCAAGGTGAAAAGTTTGCACAGTTACTCCATCGTAGTAACTCTCGTGCAGTAACTCTTGGGCAGTAATCTTTGCGCAGTAAATTCTGCCGCAAGAAAATCAAGTTGCAAGTTTTGAAAAAGTAAAAGGAGAAAAACGTAAGGCTGTGCTGCGCGGTAACTCAAGTTAATTGCCATGGCCGCCATTTCTCCCGAGATATGGTGTTAGAGCTAGAGTTAGTTTAGGAAAGAAATCTTGTCCTAAAAGGACAAAAGTAATTTTCTAAGGAAGTTAAAAAGTAAAAAAATGGCTTCTACTTCTGATTCAAATATGTCGAGTTTACAAACTCTGATTTTTACAGGAAATAATTATGAATCTTGCTCTCTAACAATGAAGGCTTTGTTTAGAGTTCAAGATGTTTGGGATATTGTTCAGAATGGTTATGTAGAACCAACAGATCAAACGACATATAATAGTCTCTCACAAGTTGAGAAAGATATCTTGAAGGAACAGAGGAAGAAAGATGGAAAAGTCGTTGTTCTACATACATCAAGCCATGGATGAAAGCATACTCCCAAGAGTACCAGTAGAAATTACTGCAAATCAAGAATGGGATGCATTGGGGATAACTTATCAATGTTTGGATAAGGTAAAGACTTCAAAGCTGCAAATTCTGAAAAGAGATTTTGAATCTCTGTCCATGAAAGATTCAGAGTCAGTAGACTCATTTTATACCAGAGTTTTTGGTTTGATAAATAAACTAAAATATCATGGAGAAACCATAACAGACCAAAGGGTGGTTGAGAAAATTCTCAGAAGTATTCCCCCAAGATTTTAGAACTTGGTTGTAACCTTGGAAGAACACACAGACATGACAACATTTACTATTGATGAGATGCAAGGTTCACTCATCAATCATGAACACAGGCTCAGTAGAAATCAAACATCATTGGAAGTTTCATTCATAGCACAGTCAACTATAAGTCGTGGAAGAGGTAGGGGGAGAAAAAACTTCAGAGGTAGAGGAAGAAACTTCTGAAGAGGAGGTTGCAACAGTAGTCCTGTAGATGTTGCTCGTAGAGGACAGAACCAGAACACAAGTCATATAAGTGGTCAGAGGTTTGATAAATAAAAGATTCAATGTCATTACTGTAAAAAATTTGGTTGTTATGCATATGAATGCAGGAAGAAGTAATATGACCAAGGAAAGCAAAGCCATAATCAGTTGACAAAAACCAGCAATTCGTTGAGCACAATGTTGATGGCATGCGCATCCTCAATTGAATGCAATACCATCCAAGAAAGTCCGTTTGACATATGGTATTTAGATTCAGGGTGCAGCAATCATATGACTGGTAATTTAAATTTATTTTCCAGTCTAGATAATTCAGTTCAAGCTGATGCTACACTTGGAAATAATGTCCAAGTCACTGTCTTGGGAAAAGGTACTGTTAGTATTTTAACCAAACAGGGGGAGCATAAGTATATGTCTGATGTTTACCATGTAGAAGGTATAAAACATAATTTGCTGAGTATTGGATAGCTGATACAGAAAGGTTACAGAGTTTACATGGAAGATAATCACTGTGTGATTAAAGATGTACATCTAAGAAACCAGCTGATAGCAAAAGTTCCAATGACAAGCAATCGCTTGTTTCCATTGAAGATAGTTCCAGACAATAAAGAAGATGCATTCAAGGCAGAAAGTAAAGAAGAAGTTGTTTACTGTGACAAGAAAGAAAATGGCAGTGCTGATTTTCAGGCTGCATTTCAAACAAAAGTTCAGGATGATTCCTGGCTATGGCATTTCAGATTTGGACATCTGAATTTTGGTGGACTAAAGTTGTTACACACAAAGAAAATGATAAAATGATTTCCATTGATCGATAAACCAGATAGAGTTTGTGAAGGTTGCATCTTTGGAAAGCGGCATAGAGAGACCTTTCTAGTTGGAAATTCATACAGAGTGCACACACCACTTGAGATTGTGCACTCTGATATTTGTGGTCCAATGCAGACAACGTCCATTGGTGGCTGCAAGTATTTTATTACTTTTATTGATGACTACTCAAGAAAAACATGGGTATATTTTTTGAAACATAAATCTAATGCATTTAGTTGTTTTCAATAGCTCAAGGCACTCGTGGAGAACTAGAGTGGACACCGCATAAAAATCCTAAGAACAGACAGAGGCAACGAATATCTTTCAAATGAATTTCTAATTTTTAACAAAACTCATGGTATACAAAAGAATTCACTGCGTGATATACAGCTCAACAGAATGGTATCGCAAAGTGAAAGAACAGAACCATTATGGAAATGGCGCGCAACATGATCGCAGCCAAGCATTTTCCAAATGAACATTGGGGTGAAGCAATCACAACTACCGTATACATTACGAATCGATGTCTGACAAAGAGTATGAAGAACAAGATTCCTCAAGAAGGATGGATAGGTATGAATCATAGTGTTTCTCATTTAAAATTTTTTGGCTGTGTTGCATATGCTCATGTGCCCGATGAGCTAAGAAAGAAATTAGACAACAAGGGACAAAAATGAATTTTTGTTGGTTATTCTGAAGATACAAAAACATACAAGTTGTATGTTCCTGTCATAAGGAAAGTAATTATTAGTCGCGACATTCAATTCATTGAGAATGAATCATGGGATGGAACCATTGAGAAGAATGTCAATATTGTGTCGAATGTTGAGAATGAAGACATGATGGAAGAAGTGTTGGGGCACGGGGCAGACCCGGGTTCTTATCCTTTTATCTTCACACCAACAAACAGACCCATAGTGTTGGCCCTTTCTACAACAACCTGCGAATAGGTTGCAGTCTCACCCAAAACAGCTATGGGGTGCTGCAGAATCAAGTTTCTGCAGGAAAGAGAGGGATATTACTGTACCTTTAGCCTTAACAAAGAATAATTATGCAATACAGAGCTTCGATATTCACTTAAATAGCTTCACAGTTTAGATAAAAAGACAGTTTCTTTCTTAACCCTTAACTCAGAATTCATAGCGAAGTTAATACTTAGCAGTTTATCTTATTTTATCATTCATGTACTTATCAAATGCATAAAACATAACAGAAACAAAATAACAAGAACCACCACAACACAAGATATACGTGGTTCACCCCCAGTGTAGGGGCTACGTCCACAGAACCGTGTTTATATTCAACACTTTACAAACACATAGTTCTAATCTATGCACTCAGCTACATATCTTCTCAAAAACCCAAAACTACACACTTAGCTGCAGAACCTTTATTACAAAACCCTCTGTGCACTCAGCTGCAGAGGTCGTCCACGCACTCAGCTGGGACTTAACCTTAAACCCTAAAATAGATCTTAGCTTCTTCACATCACATCATTATCATACATAACATCGTCAAAAATGTACTTGACTCCTTTACATGAGTGCCTATTTATACAAGTGCACTATTACAATACCATGGGCTTAAACCATGGGTCATTTACAAAAAGAGGGGCTTCGACCCAACCCCGAAACCCCTAAGACTATTTTGGACCACAAATCCGCTTACAAGCTTCGCACCAAAACTGCGGAGTTGCCAAAATTAAGGACCTTCAAGGTCTGTGCCCCAACAGGTCCCTAAAACTCACCAGTGTCCCGTCTTGAGACGCTCTACTGCTTTTTTGGTGGAAGAATCTTGTTGGTGAAGATAGTAAATTGCTTGTTGAGGCTGCGCATGATATCTTCAGCTACTTGCTCCTTTTCTACTAACTCCTGCAATGTTGTTGTAGATGCTTCGTTAGCCTTTTCCTGTGCAAATGCATCATACTCCTTCAAAAATTTGAGTTGGTTGTCTGCAGCAGTGCTCAACTCCAAGGCCTCTTTACTAAGGGGCTACACAGAGTTCACCAATAGTGTTTCTTTCCTTCTATAAGACTCAATTTCTTGCTAGAGCTCATTGCTATGCTTTACCTTAAGCATCTTCTGCATAGGAGGCAATGTCTTGATTTCCGCTTTGACTACATCTAGCTCTGTCTATCGCTGCTTGATGGTTTCTTGCAGCTTTTTGACTTCTGGGTTGTCCTACAAGTTTTCCTAGTCCTCAACACTTTCGTCTAGAAGCTTTGTTGCACTACTCACAAGATCCGAGATCTTCATTGCTGAGGCCTGAATGTCTCTGTGACGCTGCTCCCTAACCTCTGGTGGGCTCTCAGGAATGATGCGAAGTTGAAGTTCCGCAATCTAAGCCTCATGTTCTGCTTTCATCTTCTCTATCTCGCTTCGAGACTGCTGTGCATAGTCTTTCAGCTTGACGATTCTTTGCTTCGGTTCTTCTTCAGCCTGCATGTCGAAGTCAGGGAGACTTCGACATGCCTCATCCAACACTCGCGCTAGTGTAGCCCGCTTGTCTTCTACTTCCCTCTTCTTCTGTTCCACTTCTTCCAATTGCGCTGCGAGGATCTCACTCTACTTCGTGGTATTCTCTAACTGCATTTGTGAGTAGATGTCTCATTCTTGGATCTCCTTCATGATTGCCAATTGAAAAAGATGCAGCTCCGGCATAGACAACTTGGTGTAATCTATCCCAACTGTCATGCTCATCTGCGATCGAGATGCTGCATCAGTTATGATAAGGGATGCACATGGCACTTGTCCTCTATTGTTTCTGTGTGGCCATTGTCTCGTATCTGGCTGCACACCTACTGGGGCACTACTTGCTGCGGTGCCAGTTGCTGTTCTTTCTGCTAACTCCTTCAGTTCTATAATTCGCTGCACTACGCCGGTGAGCGCATCAAGATGCGTAGCTGCAAACTCTGACCATTTGTTGGTTAATACTTCTGTGGACTTTGTTAGAGCCTGATCAAGCTCTTCAATCGTCATGACGAGCTCTTTGAAAATATTATTTCCCTTCGACGCCTTAGCTTTCTTTATGGGCTGAGGCTTAGTCACTTCCTCTGCCTCTGGAGACTTGCGCTTATTTGGGCGATTGGGGTTTGGGATGGTCTTGACCGATTCTTCTGCTTCTTCATCAGCTCTGCTATCTCCACCTTGGTCACCTTTGCTTTGCTGTGACTCACTTTGTTCTTCGCTTTCTTCTGGTGGGTCACTCTGCGGTGCCTGACTAGGACCTGCACCCACATCTGTTACTGAAGGAACTGGTATGTTGGGCCTTGTTCCTGCATCCTTCATCCATTCAGCTGGCCACTGCTTGACTACTGCAAGGATGTATTCCTGGTTCACCACGTATGGCAACTTCTAGCATGCATGTTTATCATCTGCGCGGGGCTGGATGAAGACATTGTGCATGTCAGCCTTGAAGTTGGCCACTCCGGCATACTAAGAGAATAGTTCATTACTGATTCATGGTGTTTTCAGGATCTCATACGAAATGTTCATAGCATAGAAGGAGAACACGTAGTTCTTCATCTACTGTAAGGATTTATCTTGTGAAACCCAAAGAGATGTGTACCTTACTATGCTAGGCATCTTGGGAGGCACATCAACAAACTGTGCCTCGGTAGGTTCTCTCCATCCTACCAGTGCAATAAGCACTAACAACCATGAGTAATGAAAGGGTCTACCTTTCTCCTGTGCATTGCATACATCTTCGAGGAATTCCCTAGCAATGTACTTTGCCCATTTGTAATTGTATTCTTCGGCACAGTTCGCAGCAATACTGACAATCGGGGCAGGTACTTCATTCGGTCTGCACTTCTGCATTAGTTTTGATGCTAAGAGATCTGCAGTGAAGTGAATGTTTTGGTGCCAAATTGTCGAGGTTTGATACCCTCGCTTTCCTTTCGTCAACCCGAAGCAGTCCTTCATGTGTTGTGCCAGCTTCGTGTCTTCATGCTTCCCAACGAATTTGATCCCAGGAATAGGCCCTTCCTTCGGCAAGCCTGTAATCCTATGAATTAGCTCTCCATCAATGGCATTTTTCTAGCTTCCTATCCATAGGTTCCCATCATGCACCAATTCCATTAGCTGCTTGACCTCTACAGTAACCTATGTGTTGCGACCAAAGTGGGGGACATTTAGCATCTTCAACAAGCCAGCTTGCTCCAAGCCAGCAGCCCACTGTTTCACTTCAAGCAACGTCATTCTAGCCTCCGGGTAATGGATGGAGTGCAATTATTTCCCAGGTGTGAATTGCGGAAATTTCCCACGATCATTCATATCGTGGTCTGCATACTTGAGCCGGTCTATTTTTCCTATCATCGTTCCGACCAACTGCACACCCTGTGGCAGCGAAGGGGTGCGTAACGTAAACTTGGCTGTCCACTGAGGTGGCTGAACTCTTGGTAAAACAAGTGGAAGATATGGTGGACGCTGTGATGCAACGTTTTCATCCTCACCAAAGTCTTCAAAACCTTCAGGTGGGAGCTCTATTGAACCAGAAGGATTCATCTCAGGATCCTCCGGTGTCTTTCCTGATGGCTTGTGTCTTTCTTCGTTCCGCTTAGAACGAACTTCTGCTTTAAATTTATTTCTGGTTGATCATGTCTGCATTGGTTGATTATGCTCTGGGGAAGTCTCTTCGCAAGGTGCAGATGCAGGTGGGTTGCTCATAAGGTTTTGTAGACCCCTCTGTTTGAATTCTCTTAACAATTCTTGGACTTCGCGATCAGCTGACATGGACTCAACTAGAAAATGTGTAATGCGCAATTCACAGGTCTGGGTGTCTTCTTATAGAATCCAAAAACAAAATTTTCCATAACTGTGCATTAAAGACACCAAACCTGGCAGAGCAGCTAGTAGATCTTGTCCAAACGACGCTAGATTTCCCAAAATCTCATCATTACAGGCAGTTAATGCAGTTAACGTACCGCCGCCAAATCTGATTTTTTCCAACGGTCACATTTTAAGCTTTGACACACCTTTCTTCTTCGGCACAACCACTAACTTCAGCTTCACCACAATAAGGACCTGCGACACAACCTGGCACAAGTTTCGACAGAACTTTGAACTTCAACCCACGACAGAGTTTCTTCCATAACCTTCGACACTTCGTGAATTTTCCAATAATCTTCCCAAGCTCTCTGAGAACAGCTTTATTATAGTCTAGTACCCAATTTAAACTGTTCTTGGTACTTAGACTCTTCTTCTTGCTACTACTTCTAATCAGGGGGTATAGGCTTGTCACTGTACTTCTTTAATCTACTTCCATTCACCATGGAGGGAAAAATTTCTCCATTCAATTTAGCTAACTGAACTACACCACCATTGGTAACTTTCTGAACTATGTATGGTCCTTTCCAATGTGTCTTGAACTTACCTGGGAACTTCATGAATTTGCTATTGTACAAGAGCACAAGATCACCATTCTGGAAATGCTTCTTCTTACTGTGTCTATCATGCCATGTTTTTTCTCTGGCTTTCTGTACCTGCTATTGGAAACCTGCAATGAATCTGTCTTCTTCTATCTCTAGTATCTTTTCCAGCCTTTCATTCAACATGGATGGATCATCCATCTCTGTGAAGGAAGATATTCTGAGGCTAGGAACAATGTACTCCATGGGCATAACTGCTTCCTGTCCATATACCAGCCTGAAAGGTGTATGGCCTGTCAACTTCTTGCAAGTGGCTCTATAAGCCCATAATACTGCTGGAATTCTAAGATCCCAATCATTTTTGTTAACATTGCAAACCTTCGTTAGAGCGTGCTCAAGAATCTTGTTGAAGGCTTCGACAGTTCCATTTGCTTGAGGATGGTAGGCAGTACTCTTCTGATGATATACTTGAAATTCTTCGGTCAATGCTTCAATAGTCTTATTTAGAAAGTGTGAACCTTGATCACTCATAAGAATTCTGGGACACCCAAACCTCGACAAGATATTATCAAATATGAACTTCGCAGCTGTAGCAGCACTACAGTCCTTGACTGGTTGAGATTCGGCCCAATGAGTAAGGTAATCAGTTGCTGTAATAATGTATCTTGCTCCAGATTTCTTTGCAGGGGGATTGATTGGTCCAACAAAATCAATAGCCCATTTTTCAAATGCTTGTAAAGTTACCTGTGGAACCAGAGGCATCTCATCCCTCTTGGATGGTTTTCCTGTCCTCTGACAGATATCGCAGCTATGGCAGTATTCTCTTGCATCCTTATGAATCGTAGGCCACCACAATCCAGCGGTCAGAATCTTCTGTGCTGTAGATTTTCCTGCATAATGACCTCCTGCTGCTCCAGAATGTGCCTCAGCAAAAATCAATTACTTTTCATGCTCCAGGACACATCTGTACAGTATTTCATCTGGTCCCATCTTATATAGTTGTCCTTCTATCAAGGTAAAATCAGCTGCTCTAACCACTAGCTGTTTCTTCTACTGTGTTGTCATCTTAGAGGGTGCAAAACCTGTAGACAAGTACTGAACAATATACTGAAAATAGTCATCAACCATCTGGATGGAAAACAACTGTGCATCAGGAAGAACTTCGTCTAAACTAGTGGGCTCTTCTCCTGACTCGAGCCTCGACAAGTGGTCAGGCCCCAGGTTAAGTCTTCCAAGCTTAACTATGATCTCAAAGTCATACTCCTAAAACAAAATCAGCCATCTGCAGATCCTTCCACCTAACACAGGCTTGTTAACCAAATACTTCAAAGCAAAATGGTCAGTGAACATCTTGAAATGAGATCCTAACAAATAATGTTGAAATTTCTACAAGGCATAAACCATAGCTAGACCTTCTCGTTCTGTCGTAGTATAATTCTTTTCTGCTGTGGAAAATTTTCTACTTGCAAAAGAAATAGGGTGATCAATATTACCTTCACCTGACTGAGCCAATACTATACCTAAAGCAATGGAAGATGCATCGACATGAACATGAAACTCCTCACCCCAGTCAGGGAATACTAAGATAGGGTAAGTTACCATCTTTTCTTTCAAAATGTCCAAGCTTTCCTGACATTCAGGTGTCCATTCAAACTTAATATCTTTCTTCAATTTCTTTTCCATAGGGGTTGTAATCTGAGCATATCCTTTAATGAATTTCCTGTAATGTCCAGTATGACCAAGCGTAGTGCGAAGTTGCTTAACAGACTTTGAAGGTGGCAAGTTCACAATAATGGCTATCTTCTTAGGATCCACCATCAATCCTTGCTTGCATACAATGTGACCTAGCAGAATTCCAAAAGGTGCACAAAAGATACACTTCTTCAGGTTCAATGAAATCTAATGCTGTCTACACTTGTCCAGCATAAGCCTTAAACTGGCTATATGATCTTTCAATAAACCAAAGATAGTCCAATCATGAAAGTAAACTTCCAAGAACTTATGAATAAATTCCTTAAATGCAGATATGACTACTCTGGAAAACATAGCAGGTGCATTCTTCAATCCAAAGGGCATAACAGTATACTGAAAAGATCCCATTTCTGTAGCGAAGGTTGTTTTATGTCGATCCTCTGGAGCAATTCTGATCTGAAGGTAACCTAAAAATCCATCAATGAAAGAATACACTTCTTTACCTCTAACATTGTCTAAAACTTCATCTGTAAAGGGAGTAGGGAAAGGATCATGTAAACAGGCATCATTCAGCTTCCTTAGGTCAACACAGATTCTGATTTCTCCCTTGGTCTTCTTTTCTTGTACCACCATAGGGCTGACCCATTCAGACTCTTCGATAGGCTCAATGATTCTTGTAGTGAGCATCTTATCTAGCTCCATCCTGACTTTTTCTTTATATTTAGAGTTTAGCCTATAAGGGCGCTACTTCACAGGCTTCGCATCATCTTTCAATGGGATTTTTATCACTCCTATATCACCAAGGATACCTTTCATTTCTGAGAACTTTGTTGGAAATAAGTCTTAATACTCATGGATAACTTCAGTCACTTTGCTCACCATTTCTTCATCCCAATAATCTCCAATGGTAGCGTACTTAGGCATTTCTTCTGATCCAATGTTTACATTCCTTTTTTTCAAGGGCTGATTTACTTCAGGTGATTTGACTGCTGGTCCATGTACTTTGCAGTGTCCTTCTGACTCAGGAATATTGATGTTACGAGGGTCATCGTCTTCATCAATGGCGAGGTTATAGCATTCCACTGCATTAGCTTCTTGTTCCTTCCAATCAGGTTGGTGCGCAGCTATTTCTTTATCATCAAACACCTTAGTATGGATCGACCTAATAGCTGCGTCCAAAGCAGGGCAAACCTCATTAATAGAAAATGTGAGCAGAAAACTATCAACAAGACTAACCCAACTTACAGTTCCATGGTGAAGCTCCACCTCCGCATACCAGTTCTTTTCTATAGGTTCCAGAGTGTGTACAAACCTATGTACCCATTCTTCACAAGGTACATGTTTCCATGCTTCATAACACTGCTTCAAGTGTTCCTGAGGGCTAGTCTTACCATTAAATTTGCTTCGTATGTCCTAAGGTTGATCTATGAATCTCAGGAGAAGAAACTTTTGACAAGCTCCCCAATTATGAATATAGTTTTTATGACCATTCCACCATCGGGTAGCTGTGGCTCTAAATACTGAATCTAGAGTCTCCATTTTCTGTGAATCTGGTACTTTCTCTAAGAATTGTACAATAAAATCTTCTGGGTCTGTCAAGAAATCAAAAGTAGGCAAGACTCTTGTCTGTGAGCCAACCCATCTGATAGACTTGGTAATTCTTGCACATCGATGTCCATGTAGCTCATAAAGTCGATTCTACCAATTCTCTAAGCCTTCGTCTGAATCAGTCATGCAAGAACTGTCACACTGCCAATCCATTATACCTTCAGCAGTAGGATCAACATAGTCTTCTTCTTTAGCTGTGATGTTGTAGATATGATCCAAAACATCCGTATCTTCATCTCTGACTGGCTCTGTATACCTTTCTCCTTGAGAAGGGTCCAACGGTACTATGACTCTCAAGCCTTTTCCTTCAAAAGTCATTTGTCTATTCTTAAGGTTGATTACTGCATAGTTGTCTATTGCCCATTCAATTTCTAGCAACGCTGGGTAGGGTTGCTATCATCAATTATTTCAATGACTTCAAAATCTACTAAGGTATTGACTCCATCAATATCCACTGGTACACTAGGGAATCTTACCAAGGGCACAATCTTCTGCTAATTGGCTAATCTCAACTGTATAGGGGACCATTCAAGCATAGGTTTTCCCATTTGTTCCCATGTCTGCTTAGTTAGGATATTGACTTCTGATCCCAGGTCTAAAATGATATCAGTCATGTCATAATCTCCTATATGAGCATGCAATCTCATTTCTCTTCTAGTCCTTCTAACTCTATTAACAGTTTTCCCTCTACCAGAGCTTCGCTGAGGTTCGCAAGATGCAATAAATTTCTGTAACTCATTCAAAGCATTTTGATTTCTTAATAGCTTCATACAACTCTGTAAAAATGATGTTAGTGTACTTACTTGATCCGGTGAAGCTTCTTGGAACTGTTAGTGATGTTGTTGCGTAGTTGCTACTGATGTTCTCAGCTCAGCAAAGTCTTTTTTAGATTCCATAAATGTTCCTTTTTCTCTTCCAACATCGAAGGCTGGAATTTTCTCTGGGGTCTTTTGGACCCAAGCCTTGTCAGGTTGTTTCTCCTTATTCTGTACCTACGTCGTAGCTCCACTCCTTGTAACAATGTTAAGGGCTGGGACAGGTCTTTTCTCTACAGCAATCATCTGAACATTCTAGGTAGGAGCACCATTTCTTTCTTGTATCTTGGCTATCAACTGTGGGCATTGCTCAATCACATGATCGACTGCTCTACAATATCGACATGTCGTAGTTCGATTCTGACAGTCTCTAGCTACATGTCCTTCCTGATTACAGTTATAGCAAATAACTTGGCCTCGACCTCTTCCACGCATACCACCACATCCATGACCTCTGAAATTACCTCGACCTGATGTACTACCACAGTAACCATATCCATCATTGCCTTGTGCATCAGGTTGTACCCTATAAGCATCATAGGTTCGCTCTCTCATGAGGTCAAAGCTACGACATTCATCTTCGTTGTGTCCAACTGACTTACAGAACTTGCAGTAGGTATTCTTAGGTACTCGAACATATCTCTGTAGCAGATAGCAATATTCAGGTCGATGCTGGCCAGTTGTTCTACAAATCTCACAATATAGGACATTAGGGTTAAACGGGTTTGGTGCACCAGTATTCAGATAATTTCTTAATGCGGGACACTGTTCTTTTTCATGACCTTTTGTCTTACATCATGTACACCAAACCTCTTCTCGAAGAGATTTCCCTTTCTTCATGTTGTGAAGCTCCAAAGCCATTTCTGCTAACTATGCTTGTATTTGGGCTATTCCATAATTATCTCCAACAGGATCTATTTCAAGTTTCATAGCAATTTCCAATGCCTCTTGCTGATCAACAACCTTCTGTTGCGTAAGTGGAGTCCTGATATGAGGCAATAGTTCTGTAATGAACCATTCTTTATGTTGTTCTAGTCCAATAGTGAAACTAACTTGATCCAACAGAACCTTGAACCTCTGATCAAAGTCCCAAACTGATTCACCTCGCTTCTGCTGAATTTCTTTCAGTTCAGTTATACAATGTGACTCTGATTTAGGATTCTTGAATTCTTTGATCATTGCTTTTTTAATATCAGCCAAGGCATAGTTCTCGGTACTGGAAAACTTCATAAACCAGGTCAAATCTCGGTCTCTGAAAGAGATGACCAACTACGCTCTTCTTGTATTTTGATCCTTAATATTCTTAGCATTCCAAACAGCTTCGCATAAGAACCAAAAATGCTCTGGATCCTCTAATCCAGTTCCTTTAAATACTGGGAGTTTGATATCATCATTCACATGGGCCATATTGGATCGAGGGGGGGGGGGGGGGGGGGGGAGGAGGAGGGGGAATATTGGTAACAGGAGGCAGGGAACTTACTAAGGTAGACTGACCTACGACAGGACTACTCGGGGTAGGGTTACTTTCAGACTATGAAGGGTTCTTAGGGATAACAAATCTGTGCTGTGGAGTTATAGGAGGGTTTCTAACAAAAGGGGTTTCTTCAGATTTAGATTCTTCTGGACTTAATGCGGTATAATTGGTATTCTGGCCTAGGGTATAGGATCCAACAGTTCTCTTGTATCTTTTACCGTTGCGAAGCAAACCACTTTGCTCGTCGAAGTCACTTTCGCTTCCAAACATAGGTTAGTAGCAATAAATCTAGCAATCTGATTCGATAAGCAATATGCCTTTCTCAGCCAAGAGCATTTTAATTTTTAGACTTAATGAATTTAGGTACTTAACCCTTGGTCCTTTGAAAAACTGTCTTTCTACTTCGCTAAAAGAAGTATGTGTGTCGATGGGGAACTCTGTCACAAATGCGTCAAGGGTTCGCATTATCCAGAAGTCAACAGCTCTTGATACCGCGTTGTTCACACTTTTCAACAGCTTAATTCTTTCTGGGGTCCAGGTAGGAGACTGGTTTTCTTTGAAGTTTGTCTTTCTTTCTGTCAACCTGGATAACCACTGGTGCAATTCTATGTGGATACTAGCAAAGAAAATTTCATAAATATCAGTAAAAATGTACCTTTGCAAGAAGTCGTCTGAGCTACGATAAGGATCCTTATTTTCTTGTTTAGGAAATTTTAGATAATTATCTTCGAACCAGTCACTGATTTCTTTTACTAAGGGCGTCCAAAACATATCCCTCCAGGTACAACGTAGATCCCTCTTGAAGCAGATACAGAACCAATTTGCCTCCAGGTACGACGTAGATCCCTCTTAAAGCAAATACTGGTTCAACCGGAAACAAAACCAATTTGTTGGGGCATAGGGCAGACCCGGGTTCTTATCCTTTTATCTTCACACCAACAAATAGACCCACAGTGTTGGCCCTTTTGGTAACAACCTATGAACAGGTTGCAGTCTCACCCGAAACAGCTATGGGGTGCCACAGAATCAGGTTTCTGTAGGCAAAAGAGGGATATTACTGTACCTTTAGCCTTAACAAAGAATAATTATGCAATAAAGAGCTTCGATATTCACTTAAATAGCTTTGCACTTTAGATAAAAAGACAGTTTCTTGCTTAACCCTTAACTGGGAATTCACAGTGAAGTTAATACTTAGCATTTTATCTTCTTTTATCATTCATCTACTTATCAAATGCATAAAACATAACAGAAACAAAATAAGAAGAACCACCACAACACAAGATATACATGGTTCACCCCTAGTGTAGGGGCTATGTCCACAGAACTGTGTTTATATTCAACACTTTACAAACACACAGTTTTGATCTGCACACTCAGCTGCAGATGTTCTCAACAACCTGAAACTGTGCACTCAGCTGCAGAACCTTTCTTAGAAAACCCTCTGTGCACTCAGCTGCAGAGTTCGTCCATGCACTTAGCTGGGACTTAACCTTAAACCCTAAAATAGATCTTAGCTTCTTCACATCGCATCATCATCATACATAACATCGTCAAAAACCTACTTGACTCCTTTACATGAGTGCCTATTTATACAAGTGCACTATTACAATACCATGGGCTTAAACCATGGGCTTAAACCATGGGTCATTTACAAAAAGAGGGGCTTCGACCCAACCCCTTTACCCCTAAGACTATTTTGGACCGCAACTCCGCTTAAAAGCTTCGCACCAAAACCGTGGAGTTGCCAAAATTAAGGACCTTGAAGGTCCACGCCCCAACAAGAAGTGGTTAAAACACCACAAATAAATCAACTGGTCACAGCACCGTCGACTCCCATGACACCGTGACATGGTTCAGTATAAGGAACATCAACACAAATCGTGGCTCAAACTACACCGATAAGTACATCAAGAGGACAACAGACTCCATCAAGTAGTTCGACATCAACAGATCCAGTAAAGACAAGAAGTCTGTGTGAGATATATGAATCTGGTACACCAAATTCCTTCTCTTCTTTGCATTATTTTCTCAAATAGATGATCCACTAACATTTGATGAAGCTGTTGAAGAAGAATTATGGGCACAAGCCATGGATGAAGAAATAGAATGTATTGAGAAAAACCAGACATGGGAACTGGTTGATGTATAAAAAGATAAAGATGTAGTTAGCATCAAATGGATTTATAAGACCAAGAAAGATGTTGATGGGAATGTGTAGAAGCATAAGGCAAGAATGGTAGCAAGAGTGTTCACACAACAACCCGGCATATATTTCAATGAAATGTTCGCACCAGTTGCACGCATGGATACAATCAAAACTATTTTGGCCATTGCCACACAAAGAAAATGGTATGTTTATCAAATGGATGTTAAGTCAACATTTTTGAATGGTTATTTGGATGAAGAAGTATATGTGTAACTGCCACAAGGATATGAAGTTACAAGACAAGAACACAAAGTGTACAAACTGAAGAAAGCACTCTATGGTTTAAAACAAGCTCCAAGAGCTTGGTACAGTCGCATTGATTCCTATCTCATTGAGAATGGATTTCACAGAAGTGAAAGTGAGCCAACGTTGTACACCAAAGTGAATGAGAAAGGTAACATGTTAATTGTTTTCCTGTATGTGGATGACTTAATATTTACTAGTTATTTTGGCATAAAAGAATTTAGAATAGTCATGGAAAGTGAATTTGAAATGACTGATTTGAGGCTCATGAAGTTCTTTCTGGGAATTGAATTCTAGCAATCTGAAAGTGGTATTTTCATATCACAGTCCAAGTATACAAATATAGTTTTAAAAATATTCAATATGTCAAATTGCAAGGCAGTCCCAACACTAGTAATAACAGGTTTAAAATTGAGCAAAGATGATGATGGATCAACTATAGATCCTATGTTGTTTAAAAGGCTTGTTGGTAGCCTTATGAATTTAATAGCGACAAGACCAGGCATCATGTATGGAGTAATTCTAATCTCAAGATTCATGGAGTCACCAAAAGACTCACATTGGCAAGCAGGTAAAAGAATTCTGAGGTATGTAAGTGGTACAAAAGTTCTTGGAATAATGTATTCAACTTCAGAAAATTTTAAACTCATAAGATATACTGACAGTGACAATGGAGGCAACACAGATGACAGGAAAAACACATCTGGGTACACATTTCATTTTGGTACAGGTGTTGTTTCGTGGGCTTCAAAGAAACAACCCATAGTAACTCTATCTTCAGCACAAGCAGAGTATGTTACATCTATAGGTTTTGCATGTCAAGCTGTTTAGATGCGAAGAATGTTAAAAGATCTATCACAGAACCAACAAGACCCGACAACTATTTTCTGTGACAACAATTCAGCCATTGCCTTGTCAAAGAATCATGTGTTTCACAAGAAAACCAAACACATTGACACAAGGTATCATTTCATAAGAGAGCTGCTGAATAACAAAGAAATTTTTTTAGAATTTTGGACATCTAAAGATCAACTTGCAGACATCATTACAAAACCATTGGAAAGGGATACATTTCAGTAAATTCGAAGTTATTTGGGAATGACAAGTTCTGTATAGTGAACTCTGTCATAAATAAAGCATGTTTTCTACTCTGAAAACATTTTGTAATATTTTTCTTTTTAAATTATGATCTGCTCATAATTAAGGGGGAGCGTTCGAAATATTAATTACTCACTGTTCCATAATCAAATCAGCCGATTCTGTCAGAGTCTGTAATAGGTCAGAAAGTGCCAATGAGTCTGACAAGATCAAGATTTTTGATTTCTCGCATATAAGTCAATAGAATTTAGTTGTTGAATATAAGTTTCTAGGTAGAGAGTAATTGCAGTCTTTAAATGTTAAGACTGTTAATCGGCAGAAATATTCTATACGAAGAATGAAATTGAAAATCAAAATACACAATGAAGAGAGAATTAGAACAGAATAGAGAAGAGAAGTGCGGAGAAGAAGAAGAAGGAAAACTCAGTGAAGAGTTTGAAGCTCAAGCTTCTGTGTGTATTTACCAAGTTTGTATTTACGGATGTAAGTTTTTGTATGTCGTCGCATGAAATATAAATTCTTAAGTTTATGGTTCAATGAATGTTTTAGTTAGCTACATATCTTCTCCATATTTACCTAAGTGAATGTTGTTTACATTTGCTATGAGTGAAAGACATCAAGAATCCATGAATATTTCAATGTGTAAGAGTTCCTAGTTTTACTCGCAAGTTCTTAGTTTTATGCACAGAAGTTCGACACAAATCTTGTTTAATATTTATATGATATTGTGAGTGATTCGCAATATAGTTGTGTCGCAGTTAATCCTAGGTTATCACAATGAAAAGTGTTTTTCATATTCCTAAGTTCTTAGACTAGGAAATATAAAGTTATTGCGAGGAAGTGAAAACTTGTTCACACATGAGTTGTTCGCAACCAATTCATATCGCAATTAAAGCCGGTCAAATCCTAAGATAAAGTGTGTCAAAGTGAAAAGTTCACGTAGTTGCTCCATCGCAGTAACTCTCGCGCAGTAACTCTTGTGTAGTAATTTCTTCATGCAGTAATCTTCATGTAGTAAATTCCACCGCAAGAAAATAAAGTCACCAGTTTTGAAAAGGTAAAAGGAGGAAAACATAATGTTGTGCTCCACAGTAACTTAATTTAATTGCTATGGCCTCCATTTCTCCTGATAAGTATCTGTGCCACGCAATCTACCCGATGTAGAAAAATAGGGTTGGATTCCTTAGAATGAGCATTAGCATTGGCAACGAATAACTTAGAAGGAGACTTATTAGACATATTCATTGTTGGAATTCGTAAACGATCTGCAAATGGATTCCCAAATGTAAGCCAATCCTTTTCAACAAGTGCCTGGAAACCCTCAAAGGTCCTATAGTAAGGATCAAGCAAAAGGCCTGCCAGTGAAACCGATTGCGTAGTTCTATCCCACCCATAATTTCAATGAACGAGCACCGATGCACCTTCTATAGCGATTCGTGCAACAATCCAAGTAGAACCAGCCAAGACACTCTGAATATGCATTGGCCAACCACTTTCTCCAGGTGCTGAAACTGAAACATTCCTTCCCAACGATAAGCAGCCTACATAACCTCCTCATCGCTGATACTTACAGGAACTCTAAAACAAGATGGGTATGATGGGAATAAATCATACTTCAATTTTATTTCACTAATTCTCCACTATTCACAAATGTGATTGCCATTGCTGAGAACCCTTCTATACTCTTCAAAAAACCGCATACTTGGATTCAATTTTTTGACCATGGAAGGCTCACCGATGAAGGCATATAGATCCGACAGTCTCAATTCCATCATAGTCCTCGTCAGTTCATCCTTAATTAGTTTTTCTGTTTAGTTTGAAGAAATCCATAGACAAGAATTTGCATGTCCTTTCCTACAACTGAGAGAAGACCTCGTCTATAAGATTTATGGGTTACCTTAGCTTCATGTTCCCTGGAATCTTCTATAATAGCTAATGGAATTGTGCCCAAAGGAATCAATTGTCTCGATGCGTTGATCATAAAAAGCAGATGAAAATTGGTTACAGATAGCATGCCGTAATCATGGGTGTTAACCAAAAGAATGGTAGAAACAATTAGTGGCAGGACGGACTTGAATGGAAGAAGAAATTTGTCAAAGGCCATAGGCTAAAAATGTATCTTTAAAGGCCATAGGCCAATCTACCAAATCCAAATCTATGCTATTAACATTCTCCATACTGTTTTTAAAGTTCTAGCGAGTAGAAGAGGCTTGGCTTGATTCATCCAATTGCAAGACCTTCTACTTAAATACAAAAAAACAAAAGATGAGAAGAGGTTTGGCTTGAGTCATGCAATTGCAAGACCTTCTACTTAAATACAAAAAAACAAAAGATGCCAATGGTCGTGGTGTTATTCGTTGTGGTCTTATTGGACTAATTATTCCATTATGCAAAAACCTAACATCCCCATAAAAAAAGTCTTTTAACTTGTATAAAAAAATATATTCAATATATTAAATATAAAATAAAATTATGGTTACTTTTTTACGTTAAATTGACATAGTATTAATAATGATGTGTGGTCTACATGACCACCAAAGAGTGCTAAAATTTTTGGTAGAAACAATGATGTGTCTATCAAGTCCATAAAAAAAAGTCTGTTAACTTATATAAAAATATATATTAAATATAAAACCAAATTATGGATAATTTTCTATGTTAAATTGACATATTATTAATAATGATGTGTTGTCTACATTATCCTCAAAGTTGTGGTACTTTGTTCTATTAGACAACATGGACTGGTAAGATTCTCGCGAGAAATAATGATGTGTCTACCAAGTATGATGATGTGGACAAGCCCTAAGGCCCCATTGAGAATATATGGAATGGTCTTGAAGGCCACCAAAATTTGAAAGTTGTGTAGAAAGCAACGAAAGGAATAATTCCAACCATGGGGAGCACTTATGGTAGGGCACTTTAAGGATTCAACTATATGACCTTCAGGTCCCTTTTGTATTCCTCGCCCGATTGATGTCATTTTTAAATTAGTTTTTTCATTCTAGTGGGTGCGATCGTAAATGAATGAAGACAATACTAGCTGTTAAATGCTTGACGTAAGGAGTAAAAAAAGCACATATCATAAGGAATGATTGTTTTCCTCGTGATAAGAGGGCTGGTCCCACCCTCCTTTCTTTTTATTGAAACCATTAATCTCTTATGTCTATTCATCTATGATTTACACCCTTTCATATATTCTCTATACCCTACCCAGAAAGAGGGTTATACCTATTATGTAGGTAATTTATTTACTTATCAGTATACTTATTACATCGCTAATAATGTCCCCTATATTTTGTTGAAGGATGGTAAGAATGGTTTTACCACCCGATAATTTTTTTTTAAGTTTACCCTATTTTGATGCACTCGATAACCATATGAATGGTGCTTGTGTAACATGACCACACTGGTAATGAATATAAAAATTAAAAAAAAAAAAAAATTGTCTCAATTTTTATTTGTTTTCACCCTAATCCAATGCACTCCATTATGGAATAACCCGTTCATTTAGGATATATAAATGCACAGACCGTAAACATTAAAAAAACTATTTTTTGATCCTTTTTTTAAACTTTACCCTACTTCGGTGCTTGAAATTATAGGATGCACTCGTGTTTTTTGTATATAGAAATGCACTATTAATGAATATAATGGTATAAAAATAGTTGCTTTCGATAATTGTTTTTAATATTATCCTACAATGGTTTGTAATATTAAATAATGCACCAGTAGTTGATATAAAAATATTTTAAAAAACATGTCTATCATTTTTTTTCTAATTTCACCTTCTGTCACTGCTTTTAATTACACATGACATGTAGGTCATGTTCAAATATTTAAAAGCACCATTAATGTAACTAAACAAATATAAAATATAAAATTGTCTCACAATTTCTTTAATTGTATCCAAAATCGATGCACCAAATTAGTGTAGTGTATTATATAGAAAAAACCTTAATTTTTTATTTTCATTTTGTTTAACTCATGTAAAAAAATATATTCAATATATTAAATATAAAACCAAACCATCGTTAATCTTATATGTCAAATTGACATATTATTAAAATGATGCATGGTCTACACAACCCCCAACGTTGTATTTTGGCCCATTAGACCACATGGACTCGTAAGATCCTCACAATAAATAATGATGTGTCTACCAAGTATGATGATGTAGACAAATCCTAAGGCTCCTTTGAGAATATGTGGAGTGGTCTTGAAGGCCACCAAAATTTGAAAGCGGTGTAGCAAGCAACATAAGGAATAAATACCACCATGGGGATCACTAATGGTAGGGAACTTTAAGGAGTCAACTAGATGACGAGTGATTCGGTGATATAAAACATTGAAGGATGGTAAGGATGGTAAGAGTGATTAGGTGAGATGTGTTTCCATCCTTTCGGGATGTTCTTATTGTATATGGTCACTGAAGTAAACCCTTCGTTGTAAGTTAGGGAAGTAGTCCCCAACTTGAATATAATAAATGTATTTTTGAGTCTCCCTAGGTGAATTCTGCCCTTCTAGGGTAAGAGGTTGGCCCAGTAAATATATTAGGTCAGTAACTTGATGTGTATAAATAGGGAGGTGTCCTCCTTCATTTACACATACACTCACTCAGTCAAGTTTGCATGAGGAGAGAGAGAAGAACATCGAGGAGAGATAAAGTGAGAATTGTAGATGACTTTTTATTCTTTGGTTTCTCCATCTTGTGATATTTTCTTAGTGACAGAACTATTCTAAGGAATTTTGTTGGGTTTTCTCCTTTATGGTTTACCCGAGGAAAATCTTTGTGTCCTGTGTATCTGCTCTATCTTATGCATCTTATTGTGCTTGTTATTCTTTATGATAAATATCCTAATAAATTTGAATTAGACTAGAAAAACTAACATGGTATCATATCTTCTCTGAAAGACGGAACTATGCAACCAAAATACTGCTAAAATTACAGCTACTGAATATTAGAGTTTCATGGTTGAAAACCCTAGAAGGCAAAATCTAGTCATCTTCAGATTTTCTATATAGCAATAGTTTGGAGAAGAATTGTGAGCTGAAACTTGGATAGGCCTAACTTGAAATCTATATGTATGATGTGTGCTAGTTTGAGCCTCATATTCACTATACTTCAGGAGATATGATGACTCCAAATCAGGGTCCAACATCTTCTAGAACGTAGTCTTAAATAGGTGACTTAAGGATAATTGTTATATCTCCGTATAGGAAGGTTCAAATCAAATTCAGAAAAATGTTTTGGATGGGGATTAGAGTGTAATTTGTATGGTGAGAGTTTCAAAGCCCAAAATTGAAACAATGATAGGTGGAAATCCATACAAGCTTGTTATACTGAACCAGTCCTCAAACAAGTCACCTGGGAAACTTGGCATAAGTTCCAGTTGGAAAATTCGATTCTGCTCTACCCTATGGGGTTGGAAATAAGACAATTCATACTATCTCAGTATGAATTTTAAAACCTTTAGGAGAATAAATTTTTGATATATAGTAGAATCAAGATCAAACAATTATGTAGAAGAAATTGAAGAAACTAGGGTTTCCTATTCCTGGAACTTTACTCCACCAATCAGTTGAAAAAGGAGGAACATCAAACTTGATCTAGGAGGGCACATATTTCTATGGAAAACATTTTTCATTCTGTCAATTTTCAAGTTTTTCCCTAACATTATTGCAGGGGAAAAATAGGGCATCAGGTATTTTGCAGTTATGTCCACAGTTTTTGGAAAATGAGTATAGTGCTCAAATCACCTTGAGGAGGCGCATCTTTCTATCTGATTAGATATGAAAGTTAACTAAGTTTAAAAATAGCGTTTCTCTATCAAATTCTAGTTCCACCAGAAGCATTCTTTCAGAAAATATTTCAAGCAAGCATCAAGTTGAAGCAATCTCATTGGTAAGTTCTATCATCTATATTTCCATTTGAGGTTCTCATTTTTATCATAATGACAAACAGTACCAAGATTGAAGGAGTCGATAAATTTCTAGCATGGAAGTATAGAGTGATTCTCATACTTGAAGAAGCATCAACGAAGAATTTGTAGATCCGGAGGGAGATGAAGGAAAAAGCAAAACACAAGAAGGACATAATTAAATTAAAGAGATTATTTTCCATTCCATTGGATCTCACATGTATCATCCTTAAATACTGTTGATGTATTTGTAACTTTGGAAGATATTATGATGTATATTATCATTGTATGTTGTCTACCCCTATTGAAGATGTGTTTTCCTCCTTTTGGAATGTCATTATTGTGTATATACCTTGAGGTACAACCTTCATTGTAAGTTAGGGAAACAGTCCCGAGTGTAACATCGTGTAATGTATTTTTAGAGTCTCTCCAAGAGAAGTAAGCCCCATTATGGTAAGAGGTCGACCCTAGTCATGTAATAGATCAGTCACTTGAAAGGTATAAATAGGGAGACCCCCTCCTTCATTTATATAAAACCTCATAATCACTCAAGTTTTCACAAGAGAGAGAGAGAGAGAGAGAGAGAGAGAGAGAGAGAGAGAGAGAGAAGGAGGAGAGATAGTTACCATACTTGGAATTTATTTCACTAATTTTCCACAATTCATAAATGTGATTTCCATTGCTATGAATCTTGTTGTACTCTTAAAAATACCACATACTTTGATTCTATTTTTTGATCCTGGAAGGATCACCAAAGCCATATATATTTTTCAATCTCAACACCCTCATACTCCTTGTGAGTTCATCCACAATTAGTCTTTTCTGTTTAGTTTTTGGATGAAACACATAGACACGAATTTGCATTTCCTTTCCTACAACTCACAGAAGACGTCGTGTAGTTTTATGGGTTACCTAAGTTTCATGTTCGCTAGACTCTTCTATCATAGCTAATGGAATTGTGCCCATATTAACCAAATTTCTCGATGCATTGCTCACAAAAAGAAGACAAACATTGGTTATGAACATCATGTTGTAAGCATGAGGGTTAACCAAAAGAATGGTAGAAGAAATTAGTTATTGAACGGACTTGAATGGTAGAAGATATTTGTCAAGGACATGGGATAAAACTGTCTCTTTAAATGACTCCACTTGAGTCAAGTCTACCAAATATATGCTTCCAATGTTCTCCATACTGTATTCAAAGTGTTGGCGAGTACAAGGGCTTGGATTGATTCATCCAAATGCAAGACCTTCTACTTAAATACAAAAATAAAATATGCGAAGGGTTTTGGTCTTATTCGTTGTGGTCTTATTTGACTAATATTTCCATTATGGAGAAACATAAAATCACCATAGAAAAAGTCTTTAACTCATATAAAAAATGATACTCAATATATTAAATATAAAACCAAACCATGGTTAATTTTCTATTTTAAATTAACATATTATTAATAATGATGCTTGGTATACATGACCCCAAAGTTATGGTACGTTGTCCCATTATACCACATGGAGTTTCAATATCCTCATGAGAAATAATGATGTGTCTACCAAGTATGATGATATGGACAAACCCTAAGGCCCCTTTGAGAATATATTGAGTGGTCTTGAAGTTTTGGTGAACTGTCACAATATATCTTTGAAGTGGGGTACTAACCCTTGAGCCCCCCTTAAAATATGGAAATCCACAAATTAAGGATTAGTTTAAGGAGACCCTAAAAGAAGCTACATGACATTATGAAGTGTGTAAATAGAAATCAAACATTTATTTGTTCATCAATCAATCCTCTCTTTGTTATTGTGGAATATGGAAAGAAAGTGTGAATTTTTTTTGAAGGAGCTAGTGTGGAAGTTTCGAAATCATCTTCTTTTCTTTGGTGGAGATTGATAAAATTGGCATAACGCTCTCATAGGATATCGTAATTACAAATATTATTGGAAGGGATATGTGATGACATTATCTAGAGCTTGTTTTGATGAAGGGTTTATTTCTTGTTTCTTCATCTTGAAAAAGGTATGATTCTTGTACATGGGTCTCTCGTTTGATGTTCATGCCTCTCATGGGATAGGTTCCGTATTGCTGTGTTGAAAAAGGTGTAAATTTTGTACATGCTCTGGTGATTCTTTCTTGGAATACTTGATGGTGATCTTGGTAGCTGTCTTGACATAATTTATGATGGTCTTGGCATAAATATTGATGATTATCTAAGAATATTGTATGATGGTGTTCACATAGATATTGATGATTATTGTTATGGAGAAGATATCCTATGGCTTGGGGTGGAAAACAATAAACCCATTTCCAAGCATGCTAAATATATAAACGAAACTAATACTAAGGGACAAGGAGTGTTCCTTATCTTGCATGTTGAAAGTAGATCCTCGTTGAGCTTTCAATCAAACTTGTGCCTACAAATTGCCCTCAATAACAACAAGATATACAAGCATGATATATTTAAAGCATTAGATTCTAATCTAGCATGTTACATTTCAATACATAAATAAAGTAATTACTTCCATGGATAAGAATATTCATAATTACACATGCAATGGACGAGAAATGGATATTTCTATTAACATGAACATAGATACAAATGAAAAGTTGTCCCTCATGGCATGGACATTATCAATCCCTAAAAACTAAACTCTATCCTCTGAATAATTGGAAGAGGATTCCTTTTCACCTCCCCATATACAGTTGAATAGAGAATTTAATTTGGAAGAGGATTTCGTTCCACCTGTCTTGAATATACTATTTCCTAGAGCATTTGTTGTGGGCCTTGAATCGAGAATATATATGAGCTTTGTGTACATACCTGTTGGATTGCATTAAACCAACTAAAGGATGCGAGGAACGCGCCAACACAGCTCCATTTTCAAGATGGAACCATGTGATAACTGGCAATCTTCCTCGTGCACACAATTATGCATCTTGCATAACCTCCTCGCCACTGATACTTACAGGCACTATAAAACAAGATGGGTATGGTGGGAATAAAACATACTTAGAATTTATTTCACTAATTCTCCACCATTCGCAAATGCTATTGCCATTGTTAAGAACTCTTCTATGCTCTTCAAAAACCACATACTTGGATTCAAAATTTTGAGCATGGAAGGCTCAACGGTGAAGGTTTATAGATCTAACAGTCTCAACACCATCAGACTCCTCCCTAGTTCATCCTTAATTAGTTTTCTCTATTTAGTTTGAAGAAATCCATAGATAAAAATTCACATGTCCTTTCCTACAACTCGGAGAAGACCTCATCTATAAGTTTTATGGGTTACCTTATCTTCATGTTCCTTAGAATCTTATATCATAGCTAATGGAATTGTTTCGAGAGGAATCAACTGTCTCGATGCGTTTCTCACAAAAATAAGACCGAAATTGGTTACCAACAACATGCCATAATCATGGGTGTTAACCAAAAGAACGGTAGAAAACATTAGTGGAAGAATGGACTCGAACTGCAGAAGAAATTTGTCAAGGACATAGGCTAAAAATGTCTCTTTAAATGACTCTACTTGAGTCCAATATACCAAATCTAAATCTATGTTGCTAACGTTCTCCATACTATTTTTTAAGTTCTAGTGAGTAGAAGGGCTTCGATTAATTCATCCAATTGCAATACCTTCTACTTAAATACAAAAAAAAATGCTAAGGGTTGTGGTCTTATTTGACTAATATTTTCATTATGCACAAACCTAAAATCACCATAAAAAGTCTTTTAACTTGTATAAAAAATATATATTCAATATATTAAATATAAAACCAAATTATGTTTAGTTTTTTATGTTAAATTGACATAGTATTAATAATGATGCGTGATCTACATGACCACCAAAGTTGTGGTACTTTGTCCCATTAGACTACATGGAGTGGTAAGATTCTGGCCAGAAATAATGATGTATCTATCAAGTCTATAAAAAATTCATTTAACTTATATAAAAGTAAATATTTAATATATTAAATATAAAACCAAACCATGGTTAATTTTCTATGTTAAATTGACATATTATTAATAATTATGTGTGGTTTACATTTACCCCAAAGTTGTGGTACTCTGGTGTATTAGACCACATGGAGTGGTAAGATCCTCGCGAGAAATAATGATGTGTCTACCAAGTATGATGATGTGTAAAATCCCTGAGGCCCTAAGCCCCTAAAGGCCACCAAAATTTGAAAGTTGTGTAGCAAGCAATGAAAGGAATAAATCCAACCATGGGGAGCACTTATGGTTGGGAACTTTAAGGAGTCAACTATATGACGAGTAATTAGGTGATATAAAGCATTCAAGGATGGTAATAATGGTTTTGTCACCCAATATTCTTTTTTAATTTTAACTTCTTTTGATGCACCCAATAACCATATGAATGGTGCTTGTGTAACATGACCACACTCGTAATGAATATAAAAAATAAAAAAAATTATCTCAATTTGCTTTTTTTTTACCTTAATCCAATGCACTCCATTATGGAATAACCCCTTGATTTAGGATATATAAATGCACAGACCGTAAACATTAAAAAAAATATTTTTCGATCCTTTTTCTTCAACATTACACTAATTCGGTGCTTTAAATTATAGGATGCACTCGTTCTTTTTGTATATAGAAATGCACTATTAATGAATATAACGGTATAAAAATAGTTGTCGATAATTGTTTTTAATATTACCCTACAACGATATGTAATATTAAAGAATGCACCACTAGTTGATGTAAAAATATTTTTAAAAAATGTGTATATATATTTTTTTCCAATTCCCCCTTGTGTCATTGCTTTAATTAAAACAGGTGATGCTCAAATATCTAAAAGCACCATTAGTGGAACTAAAGAAACAAAAAAAAAAATTCGTCTCGGAATTTCTTTAATTGTATCCAAAATCAATGCACCAAATTACTGCAGTGTATTATATAGAACAAACCTGAATTTATTTTTCTTATTTTTTTAAACTCATATAAAAATATATATTCAATATATTAAATATAAAACCAAACTATGGTTAATGTTCTATGTCAAATTGAAATATTATTAAAATGATTCCTGGTCTACCTGACCCCCAAAGTTGTTGTACTTTGGCCCATTAGAACACATGGAGTGGTAAGATTCTCATGAGAAATAATGATGTGTCTACCAAGTATGATGATGTGGAAAATCCCTTAGGCTCCTTTGAGAATATGTTGAGTGGTCTTCAAGGCCACCAAAATTTGAAACCAGTGTAGCAAGCAACAAAAGGAATAAATCCAACCATGGGGAGCACTGATGTTAGGGAAATTTAAGGATTCAACTATATGACGACTGATTAGGTGATATGAAGCATTGAAGGATGGTAAGGATGGTAAGTGTGATTAGGTGAAATGTGTTTCCCTCCTTTTCAAATGTCATTATTGTATATGGTCATTGAGGTAAACCCTTCGTTGTAAGTTGGGGAAATAGTACCCAAGTTGAACATAATAAAATGTGTTTTTGAGTCTCCCTAGGTGAAGTCATCCCTACTAGGGTAATAGGTTAGACCTGTCAATATATTAGTTCAGTAACTTGATTAGGCATCCTCCCTCATTTACACATACACTTACTTACTCACGTTCACATGAGCAGAGAGAGAAAAACAATGAGGAGAGAGAGAGAGAGAGAGAGAGAGAGAATACACTTACTTACTCACGTTCACATGAGCAGAGAGAGAAAAACAATGAGGAGAGAGAGAGAGAGAGAGAGAATACACTTACTTACTCACGTTCACATGAGCAGAGAGAGAAAAACAATGAGGAGAGAGAGAGAGAGAATACACTTACTTACTCAGGTTCACATGAGCAGAGAGAGAAAAACAATGAGGAGAGAGAGAGAGAGAGAGAGAGAGAGAGAGAGAGAGAGTTTTAGATGACTTCTTATTCATGTGTTTCTCCATATTGTGGTATTGTTTTAGTGACAAAACTATTCTAAGTAATTTTGCAGGGTTTTCTCCTTTATGGTCTCCCTGAGGAAAATATTTGTGTCTTGTGTATCTTCCCTATCTTATGCATCTTATTGTTCTTGTTATTCTTTCTAATAAATATCCTAATAAATTTGAATTAGATTAGAAAAAATAACATGGTATCATATATTCTTTGAAAGAAGGAACTATGCAACCGAAATACTGCTAAAATTGCAGCTACTCAAGATTAGGGTTTCATGCTTGAAAACCATAGAAGACAAATTCTAGACATCTTGGTGTTTTCTATATAACTCTAGTTTAGAGAAGGATGATGAGTTGAAACCTATATGTACGATGTATGCAATTTTGAGCCTCATATTCACTATACCTTAGGATATATGATGACTCTAAATTAGGGTTCCAACCTCTTCAAGAACCTAGCCTTAAATAGGTGACGTAGAGAGAATTGCTATATCTCAGTCTGGGAAGGTTCAAATAAAATTCAGAAAAATGTTTTGGATAGGGAATATACTGTAATTTTTATGGTAAGAGTTTCAAAACCTGAATTTGAAATAATAATAGGTGGTAGTCCATACAAGCTTGTTATACTGAACAAATCCTCAAACAAGTCACATTGGGAAACTTGGCATAAGTTCCACTTGGAGAATCCAATTCTGCTCTAACCTGTCGGATTGGAAATAATACATAACATACTATCTCATTCTAAATTTTCATACCTTTAGGAGCATAAATTTCAGATATACAATAGAATCAAGATCAAACAATTATGCAGAAGAAATTGAAGAAACTAGGGCTTCCTATTCCTAGCATTTTCCTCAACCGATCAGTTGAAAAAGGAGGACCATCAAGCTTGACCTAGGAGGGCACATATTTCCAAGGAAACATTTTATCATTTTGTTGATTTTCAAATTTTTCCCTAACATTGTTGCAATGGAAAATTAGGGCATCAGATATTTTGCAGTTATGTCCACAGTTTTGGGAAAATGAGTATAGTGCTCAACTCACCTTGAGGAGGCACATCTTTCTATCCAATCAGATATGAAATTTAACTAAATTGAAAAAGTAGGGTTTCTCTATCAAACCCTAGGTCCACCAAATCACTCTTTTAGAAAATCTTTCAAGCAAGCATCAAGTTGAAGCAATCTCATTGGTAAGTTATATCATCTATATTTCCATTCCAGGTTCTCATTTTTATCATAATGGAAAATAGTACCAAGCTTAAAGGAGTCGATAACTTTCTAGCATGGAAGTATAGAGAGCTTCTCATACTTGAAGAAGTATCTCTTGAAGAACTATTTCAAAGAAGAATGTGTAGATCTGGAGGGAGAAGAAGACAAAATCAAAGTAGAAGAAGGACCTAGTTAAAGCAAAGAGGATTATTTCCATCTCCATTGGATGTCACATGTATCATCCTTGAATAATATTGATTTATTTGTAACTTTGGAAGATATTATGATGTATATTATCATTGTATGTTGTTTTACTCCCATCGGAGATGTGTTTTCCTCCTTTTGGGATCTCATTATTGTGTATATGTTAAATTTTTATCATTTAATCAATATGATTTAGGATATTATATGAGAGAATAACATGCATAGCAATAAGCATAAGAGACAAGAGACACAAATATTTTTCCTCAGGAAACCATAAAGGAGAAAACCTTGCAACTTCCTCAGAGATAGAATGATCACCTATATAAAAAGTAAAATACAAAAACACAAAGACGATCTTCGACAGTTGTTCTCTCTCTCACTTGTGCAATATCCTCCTCTCTCACTCATGCACTATAGTTGAGTGAGTGTGTATTTCAAATAGAGAGTCTCACTCTCTATTTATACTTCTTTTCCACTTCACAATTACTTTACATGGCCAACCTCATTAGGAGAGTCTAATAACCCTAATACCCCTCAAATGTGGGGACTATTGCCCTGACTTACAAAAGAGGGTTAACCTCAATGAATTTACATGACTTTATTATATTAATGAATCTCTTGATCAGAGGAATAAACATCTCTGTTGGGGTACAATGAAATACAATAAAAAATATATAAGTGAATACATTACGAAGTTACAAATATATTAACAGTATATACCTTGAGGTACAACTTTCGTTGTAAGTTAGGGAAATAGTCCGGAGTGTAACATCATGTAATGTACTTTTAGAGTCTCTCTAGGAAAAGTCAGCCCCGCTAGGGTAAGAGGTCGACCCCAGTCATGTAATAGATCAATCACTTGGAAGGTATAAATTGGGAGCCCCCCTCCCTCATTTATATAAAACCTCACACTCACTCAAGTTTGCATGAGAGAGAGAGAAACAAGGAGGAAAGATAGTTGGCATACTTGGAATTTATTTCACTAATTTTCCACCATTCACAAATGTGATTTCCATTACTAAGAATCTTGTTGTACTCTTAGAAAAACCACATACATGGATTCTCTTTTTTGATCCTGGAAGGCTAACCGAAGGCATATAGATATGTCAGTCTCAACACCCTCATACTCCTTGTCAGTTCATCCAAAATTAGTATTTTTTGTTTAGTTTTTGGACGAAACACATTGACAAGAATTTGCATGTCCTTTCCTACAACTCGGAGAAGACGTTGTGTATTTTTATGGGTTACCTTAGCTTCATGTTCGCTAAAATATTCTATCATAGCTAATGGAATTGTGCCCATAGTAACTAACTGTCTCGATAAGTTGCTCACAAAAAGAAGACAAAAATTGGTTATGGACATTATGCCATAATCACGGGTGTTAACCAAAAGAATGGTAGAAGAAATTAGTTGTAGAACGAAATTGAATGGTAGAAGCAATTTGTCAAAGACATGGGATAAAACTATCTCTTTAAATTACTCTACTTGAGACAAGTCTACAAAATATATGCTTCCAAGGTTTTCCATATTGTATTTAAAGTGTTGGAAAGTAGAAGGGCTTGGATTGATTCATCCAAATGCAAGACCTTCTATTTAAATACAAAAACAAAATATGCGAATGGTTGCGGCCTTATTTGTTATGGTATTATTTGACTAATATTTCCATTATGCACAAACCTAAAATCAGCATAAAAAGGTATTTTAACTCATATAAATAAATATACTCAATACATCAAATATAAAAACAAACCATGGTAAATTTTCTATGTTTAATTGACATATTATTAATAATGATGCTTGCTCTACATGACCCCAAAGTTATGGTACTTTGGCCTATTATACCACATCGAGTGGCAGGATCCTCACAGGAAATAATGACGTGTCTACCGAGTATGATGATGTGGACAAACCCTAAGGCCCCTTTGAGAATATATGGAGTGGTCTTGAAGTTTCGGTGAAGTGTCACAATATATATTTGAAGTGGGGTACTAACCCTTGAGGCCCTCTTAAAATATGGAGATCCACAAATTAAAAATTTGTTTTAGGAGACCGTAAAAGAAGCTACATGACATTATGAAGTCTGTAATTAGAAGATAAAACATTTATTTGTTCATCAATCAAGACTCTTTGTTATTGTAAAAATATGGAAGAAAAGTGTGAAATTTTGTGAAGGAGCTAGTGTGGAAGTTTCAGGGATCATCTTTTTTTCTTTGGTGGAGACTGATAAAATTGGCATAACTTTCTCATAGGATATCATAATTACAAAATTCTTGGCTTGTTGGAACGATTATTGGAAGGGATATGTGATGACATGATCTAGAGCTTGTTTTGATGAAGGGTTTATTTCTTGTTACTTCATATTGACAAAGGTGTGGTTGTTGTACATAGGTCTCTCTTTTTATGGTCATGCCTCTAATGGGATAGGTTCCATATTGTTGTCTTGGAAAAGGTGTAAAGTTTGTACATGCTATGGTGATTCTTTCTTGGCATAATTGATGGTGATCTTGGTAGTTGTCTTGGAATATTTTATGATAATCTTGGCATAGATATTGATGATTATTGTTATGGAGAAGATATCCTATTGCTTGGGGCGGACAACAATAAACCCATTTCCAAGCATGCTAAATATATAAATGAAACTAGCACTGAGGGACAAGAACTGTACCTTATCTTGGACATTCAAAGTAGATACCCATTGAGCTTTCAATCAAACTTGTTCCTACAAATTACCCTCAACAACAACAATATATACACGTATGATATATGTAAAGTGTTAGAATCTAATATAGCATGTTACATTCCAATAAATTAATTAATTAATTACATCCATGGATAAGAATATTCATAATTACACATGCAATGGACGAGAAATGGATATTTCTATTAACATGAACATAGATACAAATGACAAATTTTGTCGGTACCTCGACAAAATTTAGAAACCGATTCCCTCCACCTCGGCCTCCACCACTTCAATCCTCCATACGAAGGAAATCTTACAAAGGTAAAGGAAATCTTGGGAACTAGCACTAATGGTTGCTTCAAGGACAAAGGGATGCAGACTCAAGTATATAAGAATGGCAAAAAATACACTATATATTATCTTTTCTCTCCAAAGTTATCCTCCTTCAATGCTTCATAGTAGCTCAATATATAGCCCCTCAATGGGAAGTGAACGGTCAAAATGGAGCATTTCCTAGAATATGGAAGGCCAAGGATCAAGTCATTCATTACTTGATAGGGAAAAAATCATATATATATATATATATAGCATAAATCCCAATGTATGTGGGTGACGATGGTACAATATGCATATACATGGGTTGTAGAATTGTGACCCATCTATACATATAAAAATGTCTTTTTAAGGGTTCCACTAGAAAATCCGGGTAATAGTGAGAAAATGGGGTAAAAAGAGTCTACATAGGGACATGGATAGGCCATCAAAGCATGATGTATCAAGTGTGTAAACTCATGCTATAACAGATGCCCCTAATCTATGTGGAAAGAGGGATATGCAAAGGAAAAAATTCATTATAATAGCTTCCAAAAGTGGAGTAATGAAGACCTAGGCGAAAAAACTAGTGACTCATCAGTATAATAAAATGATAGATCTCTACACATGATTGCAGATATGAAGTATGGATAGTATTCTTGGATACATAAAAGTACAATGGACATGAATAGGCATAATAGACATGCCATGAGTGGTCATCGCCACATACAATATACAGTGAATTAAGGTCTCTATACTGAATGAAGGCATGAAATGGTACTGAAATTTGGTCATGAGAGTTGAAATCTCATAGATGCCACAACAATTAAGGAGGTAGTATATATGGAATTCCACCAAGGTCGGAGGTTTTCAACACAAATCACCACTAGTACATGGCCCATCACGAGGATAAGGTTTTGCGGTCAAACATGATGGACCATCGTCTGATTACCGGTCATTGATGTATACCGTTAACAAACCATATGGACCACATGGAGTGGCAAGATACCTATAAGAAATAATGATGTGTCTACCAAGTATGATTATGTGGATAAACCCTAATATCCCTTTGAGAATATATGGAGTGGTCTTGAAGATTTGGTGAAGTGTCATGATAGATATTTAAAGTGGGTTACTAACCCTTAAGACCCCCTTAAAACATGGAGAGCCACAAATTCAGGATTAGTTTTAGGAGACCCTAAAAGAATCTACATGACACTATGAATTGTGTAAATAGAAGATCAAACATTTATTTGTTCATCAATCAAGTCTCTCTTTGTTATTGCATAACTCAGGATTTAGATAGTGCAAAATTTTGTGAAGGAGCTAATGTGGAAGTTTCGGGGATCATCTTTTGTTCTTTGGTGATGATTAATAAAATTGGGATAAATTTCTCATATGATATCTTCATTAAAAAATTATTGGCTTGTTGGAAAGCTTATTGGAAGGTCTATGTGATGACATGATTTAAATCTTGTTTTGATGAATGGTTTATTTCTTATCTCTTCATCTTGAAAAATGTGTGGTTTTTGTACATGGGTCTCCCTTGTGATGGTCATGCCTCTCCCTTGTGATGGTAATGCCTCTCATGGAAAAGGTTCCATCTTGTTGTCTTGAAAATGGTGTGAAGTTTGTACATTCTCTAGTGTCTCTTTCTTGGCATACTTGACGGTGATCTTGGTAGTTATCTTGGCATATTTTAGGATGATCTTGGCATAGATCTTGATGACTATGTGGGCATATTCTACGATGATATTGACATAGATATTGATGATTATATAGGAATATTATATGAGTGTCTTAGCATAGATCATGATGATTATATAGTACTATTTCACGATTTTCTTCATAGTGGTATCTTGGAATTGTCCATGGTTATGTTTTGGCATATGGCTTATCTCTTGGAATCTTTAATGTTTTGAAAATGTCTATGATGTAAAATTTGAGGATGCAAATGAAATCAATGGATTATTATTTATGGGTATAATTTGAGGCATGCACATTTTGAGACAATATGGCATTGACAGAGATAATGTGAAAATGACCATGTGACAGTGATAGAGATAGTGTGATTGTGATTGTGGCATTAAGACAGAGATACAATGATTGTGTCGGGGATAATGTTACAAGTACAAACACTGATACAAGTTGATAGTGATTGTTAACAATAAATTAACACCCTTGAGAGTGTTTATCTGAAAACATATTTCTATTTTTCCTGCAATGCGAAGATCATACTTTTGGAACAATTGAGAGCTTCAATGTCTCATTTCACCACTACTTCCAAAAAGGAAGAAATGTTTAGAGACAAAGGTGGCTTTAAATAGGCCAAGTACATAACCAATAAAGGGACCAAACCTAGTTCCTACAACTCATATAGTGGAAAAAATTAATAGCATAGGTATTAATTTTCTTGGAAATACTGAAAATCAAGTTTGATGCCTAAAAAACTAGGTAAAGTGGGTCATTTTGAAGAAAATAATAAAAAAAATTCAAAAATAATAATCTCACATTCATGGTTAAGTAATTGGGTGCAAAAAACCCAATTCTATATAAATAAGGCATATGAGGTGAATTAAGAGAGAGAAAATTGAGAGTAATGGCATGCTACAGGAATTCAGGGTTAGAAATCAATTTTCTACTACAAAGTTTTTGGGCATCAAAGGAATGGGTGGTAGAGGAGTAGGTATAAGAAATGGAGAAGAAATGCAGCTTCAAGGGTTGTAATTATTTCTTCATGTTCATCTATTATGAATCAATTTGGTTTTCTTCCCAATTCTTGTTCAATATTTTCCATTCAAGTTTTATGTTGACTTAGAATTGGCAGGAAATTAGATCTAACCTATATTTCTCAAAATAGTTTGGTAGGATAGTATGAAGGATTTTGTTGTGATATTTGTAGGTGTTAAGGGAATTCAAGGGGCTACAATATCAGCCATCAAGGAACTCCATCAACCTTCAAGGCCATATGAATGGTGTTTGTGTAACATGACCATAGTGGTAATGAATATATATAAAAAAACATTGTCTCAAATTTTTATTTATTTTTACCCTAATCCAATGCGCTCCATTATGGAATAACCCATTGATTTAGGATATATAAATGCACACACCATAAACATTTAAAAAAAAACTATTTTTCGAGCCTTTTTTCAACTTTACCCTACTTTGGTGTTTAAAATTATAGGTTGCACTGGTGCTTTTTGTATATAGAAATGCACTACTAATGAATATAACAGTGGAAAAATAGTTTCTTTCGATAATTGTTTTTAATATTACCTTACAATGGTGTGTAATATTAAATAATCCACCACTAGTTGATATAAAAATATTTTAAATAAAATTGTCTATCATTTTTTTCTAATTTCACCTTATGTCACTCATTTCAATTACACATGATATAGGTGATGTTAATGGAACTAAACAAAAAAAAAATCGTCTCACAATTTCTTTAATTGTATCTGAAATCGATGCACCAAATTAGTGCAATGTATTATATAGAACAAACCTTAATTTATTTTTATTATTATTTTTAACTCATATAAAAAATATATTCAATATATTAAATATAAAACCAAACCATGGTTAATTTTCTATGCCAAACTAACATATTATTAAAATGATTCCTGATCTACATGACTCCCAAAGTTGTGGTACTTTGACCCATTCAACCACATAGAGTGGTAAGATCCTTGCAAGAAATAATGATGTGTCTACCAAATATGATGATGTGGACAAGCCCTCTGGCTCCTTTGAGAATATGTGGAGTGGTCTTGAAGGCCACCAAAATTTGAAATAAGTGTAGAAAGCAATAGAAGGAATAAATCCCACCATGAGGAGCACTGATGGTAGGGGACTTCAAGGAGTCAACTAGATGACAAGTGATTTGGTGAAAGAAAACATTGAAGGATGGTATGGATGGTAAGAGTGATTAGGTGAGATGTGTTTCCCTCCTTTCGGGATGTCCTTATTGTATATGGTCATTGAGGTAAACCCTTCATTGTAAGTTAGGTAAATAGTCCCCAGGTTGAATATAATAAAATGTATGTTTGAGTATCCCTAGGTGAAGTCAACCATGCTAGGGTAAGAGGTTGTCTTAGTCAATTTATTAGGTCAGTAACTTGATGTGTATAAATAGGGAGGAATCCTCCCTAATTTACACATACACTCACTCACTCAAGTTTGCATGAGGAGAGAGATAAGAACAAGGAGGAGAGAGAGAGAGAATTGTAGATGACTTCTTATTCATTGTTTTCTCCATCTTGTGATATTGTCTTATTGATGGAACTATTCTGAGGAATTTTGTGGGGTTTCCTCTTTTATGGTTTCCTTGAGGAAAATCTTTGTGTCTTGTGTATTTTACCTATCTTATGCATCTTATTGTGCTCGTTGCTGTTTCTGATAAATACACTAATAAATATGAATTATATTAGAAAAAATAACATGGTATCATATTTTCTCTGAAATAAGGAACTATGCAACAAAAATACTGCTAAAATTGCAACTACTGAAGATTAGGGTTTCATGCTTGAAAACCCTAGAAGACAAAATCTAGTCATCTTTGGATTTTCTATATAGCTATAGTTTGGAGAAGGGTCATGAGATAAAAATTGGATAGGCCATATGAAATCTATATGTACGATGCATGAGATTTTGAGCCTCATATTCACTATAATTTAGGATATATGATGACTCCAAATCAGGGTTCCAACATCTTCCAGAACCTAGTCTTAAATAGGTGGCCTAGAGATAATTATGATATCTCGGTATAGGAAGGTTCAAATCAAATTCATAAAACTGTTTTGGATAGGGATTACACTGTAATTTGTATCATTGAGAGTTTCAAAACCCAAAGTTGAAACAATGATAGGTGGCAGTCCATACAAGCTTGTTATACTCAACCATTCCTTAAACAAGTCACCTTGCGAAACTTGGCATAAGTTCCACTTGGAAAATCCAATTCTACTCAAACCTATGGGGTTGGAAATGAGCAATTCATGCTATCTCATTCTGAAGTTTCAGACCTTTAGGAGCATAAATTTTGGAGATACAACATAATGAATATTAAATAATTCTGTAGAAGAAATTGAAGAAACTAGGGTTTCTGATTCCTGACACTTCCCTCCACCGATCAGTTGAAAAGGGAGGACCATCAAACTCGACCTAGGAGGGCACATATTTCTCGTGAAAAAGGTTTTTTCATTTTGTCGATTTTAAATTTTTTCCCTAACATTATTGCAAGGGAAAACTAGGGCATATGATATTTTGCAGTTATGTCCATCGTTTTGGTAAAATGAGTATAGTGCTCAACTCACCTTGAGGAGGCACATCTTTCTATCCAATTAGACATGAAAGTTTACTAAGTTGAAAAAATAGGGTTTTTCTATCAAACCCTAGTTCCACCAAAAAAATATTTCATAAAAGCTTTCAATGAATCATCAAGTTTGAAGCAATCTCATTGGTAAGTTCTATCATCTATATTTCGATTTGAGGTTCTCATTTTTATCATAATGACAAATAGTACCAATCTTGAAGGAGTTGATAACTTTCTAGCATGGAAGTATAAAGTGCTTCTCATACTTGAAGAAGCGTCTCTTGAAGAAATATGTCAAAGAAGAATATGTATATACGGAGGGAGATGAAGACAAAATAAAATCAAAAGAACGACCCAGCTAAATCAAAGAGGATCTTTTCCATCTACATTGGATCTCACATGTATCATCCTTGAATATTGTTGATGTATTTGTAACTTCGGATGATATTATGATGTATATTATCATTTTATGTTGTTTTACCCCCATCGGATATGTGTTTTCTCCTTTTGAGATGTTATTATTGAGTATATACTTTGAGGTACAACCTTCGTTGTAAGTCAGGGCAATAGTCTCGAGTGTAACATCATGTAATGTATTTTTAGAGTCTCTCTAGGAGAATTCATCCCCATTAGGGTAAGAGGTCGACCCTAGTCATGTAATAGATCAGTCACTTGAAAGATATAAATAGGGAGGCCCCCTCCATCATTTATATAAAACATCACAGTCACTCAAGTTTTCATGGGAGAGAGAGAGAGAGAGAGAGAGAGAGAGAGAGAGAGAGAGAGAAAGATGAGAGATAGTTAGCATTCTTGGAATTTATTTCATAAATTTTCCACCATTCACAAATGTGATTTCCATTGTTGCGAATCTTATTGTACTTTTAAAAAAACAACATACTTGGATTCTATTTTTTGATCTTGGAAGGCTCACCGAAGGAATATAGATATGTCAGTCTCAACACCCTCATACTCCTTAGTTCATCCACTATTAGTCTTTTTTGTTTAGTTTTTGGATGAAACACATAGACAATAATTTGCATTTCCCTTCCTACAACTCAGAGAATACGTCGTGTAGTTTTATGACTTACCTTAGCTTCATGTTTGCTAAACTCTTCTATCATAGATAATGGAATTTTTGCCTAGAGGAATCAACTCTCTCGATCCGTTGCTCACAAAAAGAAGACAAAAATTGGTTACGACCATCATGCCATAATAATGGGTGTTAACCAAAAGAATGGTAGCATAAATTAGTTGCAGAATGGACTTGAACGGTAGAAATGATTCGTCAAGGACATGAAATAAAACCATCTCTTTAAATCACTCTACTTGAGTGAAGTCTACCAAATATATGTTGCCAACATTCTCCATACTATATTTAAAGTGCCAGCGAGTAGAAGGGCCTCGATTAATTCATCCAAATGCAAGACCTTCTACTTAAATACAAAAACAAAATATGCAAAGGATTGTGTTATTATTCATTGTGGTCTTATTTGACTAATCTTTCAATTATGTACAAACCTAAAAAAACCATAAAAAAGTCTTGTAAGTCATATAGAAAAAGATACTCAATATATTAAATATAAAACAAAACCATGGTTAATTTTCTATGTTAAATTGACATATTATTAATAATGATGCTTGGCCTACATGACCCCAAAGTTATGGTACTTTGTTCCATTATCCCACATGGAGTGGCAGGATCCTCGCGAGAAATAATGATGTGTCTACCATGTATGATGATATGGACAAACCCTAAGTCCCCTTTGAGAATATATGGAGTGGTCTTGAAGTTTTGGTGAAGTGTCACAATATATCTTTGAAGTGGGGTACTAACCCTTGAGGCCCCCTTAAAATATGGATATCCACAAATTAAGAATTAGTTTTAGAAGACCCTAGAAGAAGCTACATGAAATTATGAAGTGTGTAAATAGAAGATCAAACATTTATTTTTTCATCAACCAAGACTCTCTTTGTTATTATGCACATATGGAAGGAAAGTGCGAAATTTTGTGAAGGAGCTACATTAGAGGAAATTTCAACTCAAAATGGTCGTTTTAACTTTTATTCAAATTCCATGTCATCATGTGTTAGCCAATGAAATTGCTTTAAATTTTAAATACCGTATAGGTCTTAAACACTTTTTTAATATAAANTGTGGAAGTTTCGGGGTTTATCTTTTTTTCTTTGGTGGAGATTGATAAAATTGGCATAACTTTCTCATAGGATATCGTAATTACAAAATTTTTGGATTGTTGGAAAGATTATTGGAATGGATATGTGATCACATGATCTAGATATTGTTTTGATGAAGGGTTTATTTCTTGTTTTTTCATCTTGACAAAGGTATGGTTGTTGTGCATGGGTCTCTCTTTTGATGGTCATGCCTCTCATGGGATAGTTTCCGTATTGTTGTCTTGAAAAAGATATAAAGTTGTACATGCTGTCGTGATTCTTTCTTGGCATACTTGACGGTGATCTTGGTAGCTATCTTGGAATATTATATGATGGTATTGGCATAGATATTGATGATTATCCGAGCATATTGTATGATGATATTGACATATCTATTGATGATTATTGTTGTGGAGAAGATATACTATGGCTTGGGGTGGACAACAATAAACCCATTTTCAAGCATGCTAAATATGTAAACGAAACTAACACTAATGGACAAGAAGTGTGCATTATCTTGGATGTTCAAAGTAGATCCTTGTTGAGCATGATTTAAGAATTTAGGGTCATTTTCACTTGAATTCTTGGAAACCTCCTTAAAAAATAAGGAAAAACCACTTTGAGTAGTAGTTTTTTTTTAGTGTTGTTCAAATTTTCTTTAAATGAATGCTAATCAATTTGAATTAGATTAGAAAAAACTAACATATTGAGTAGCAGAGTATCAAAATATGGTGCACTAATGTTGCATATTCTTGTAGGTCACTTTCAAAATCCTTCGAATGGTGTGAACTTACTTTTCAACCATGGGGTGATTTTATTTTATTAGAATGACATGGATTTGTGCTTACGCCCACAGGTCAATGTTATTTGATAGTGACATCCCGGACACTTTTTCTAAATTAATGGGGATGTAGTTCTTTTGTGGTATAATTTGGTGTTGTTTTATCATCTCAAAGGTGTGATAATTTGTTAGATATGAAGTCATGTTTTGTGGTATAATTTGGAGTTATTTTATCAGCGCGAGTCATGATAATTTGTTAGATATAAAGACATGTTTTGTGACTAAAAATGTGGTGCTATCATAACATCTACAACTAAGCATTGCTTTTTTTAATATCATTTAAATAATTTAATTTTTTTCTTTTTTCATCTTTAAAATATTTATTAAATTTAAATTTAAAACCAAAATATATTTTTATTGATTATAGATTATGAAAAGTTTCAAAAATTATACTAGATTTAAACCAATTTAATATCTATATGCTTTCATAATTTAAAATTTGATAGCATAAAATAATTTACTGTACCACACATTTATATAAATATTTATTAAATTGTATATAATAAAAATTAATTTTTAATTTAAAAATAAAAAACTTACATGACATGAAATGAATGGTCATTGACAGGTTCACAACCTTTCAACAGAAAAGGAAACAAATACAAACATGTAAGATAGAAACTAGGGAAAATTAACTTTGCACCCCCATTGACTCCATTGCACTTCTAAGAACGAAGAACGACTGATACTCTTTTCAGAGACCAGCTGCTTAGTCAGCGATTCCACGTCTTTAGTTTTCTGGTCCATGAAATACTGCTATTCAATTTATGATCCGCACAGTTCCTCCAATCGAGCAACCCACCGTAAATGGAAGCGAGACCAGAGGGTCGGTGCTAAGGGTGCTAAGTCTGCTTCTTGAGGGAAAAGAGCCCCAGGATGCTTATCAGGGCTATACTTATTGTTATAATGCTCGTGATCTTCAGAGGAGCTTCGAAGCTGTTTCAAGTAAATCCACATGCACCTACGGGGAGTTGCAATGCCGGCATGTTGCCTCTCCCATTCATTGTTGCATAGAAAGTTCCCAAATCGACCAGAAATGACGCTATCCACAATTTCAACTAAATAAGCCGAAGAGAATTCAAAAGCACTAGGGTACGTTTGCAGTATCTGTGCCACGCAATCTACCCACTGTAGAAAAATAGGGCTGGATTCCTTAGCATGAGCATTAGCATTGGCAACGAATAACTCAGAAGAAGACTTATTAGACGTATTCACTGTTGGCATCCGTAAACGATTTGCAAATGGATGCCCAAATGCAAGCCAATCCTTTTCAACAAGTGCCTGGAAACCCTCAAAGGTCCGATAGTAAGGATCAAGCAAAAGGCCTGCCAGTGAAACCAATTGCGTAGTTCTATCCCACCCATCACTGCAATGAACGAGCACCGAGGCACCTTCCGTAGCAATTCGTGCAGCAATCCAAGCAGAACCAGCCAAGACACTCTGAATATGCATTAGCCATCCACTTTTCTCAAATACTGAAACTGAAACATTCCTTCCCAACGATAAGCCAGCCGAAGAAGTAGCACTGTGTTTATCCAAGAAGTCTCTGAGTCGTGAAAAGCTGTCCCTCACGGCATGGACATTATCAATCCCTAAAAACTCAACCCTAGCCTGTGAATAGTTGGAAGGCGATTCCGTTCCACCTCCGTTGAGTATACCGTTGCCTAGAGCATTTATTGTGGGCCTTGCATCGGCAATATATATGAGCTTTGTGTACCGACCTGCAGGGCTTCGAGATACGCACAGTCCCGCAACAAGTTTTTCATCACCTTTACTCCTGGATCGCCTTAAACGTCCAACCAAAGGCTGCGAGGACCGCGCCAGCACAGCTCCATTTTCAGGATGGCACCATGTGATAACTGGCAATCTTCTTTTCGCACGAAATTTTGCAGCATGCATAACCTCCTCGTCGCTGATACTTACAGGCACTATAAAACGAGATGGGTATGATGGGCATACATCATACTTAGAATTTATTTCACAGATTCTCCACCATTCGCAAATGCGATTGCCATTGCTGAGAACCCTTCTATACTCTTCAAAAAACCGCATACTTGGATTCGAGTTTTCGACCATGGAAGGCTCACCAGTGAAGGCATATAGATCCGGCAGTCTCAACCCCGTCATACTCCTCTTCAGTTCATCCTTAACTAGACTTCTCTCTTTAGTTTGAAGAAAGCCATAGACAAGAATTCGCATGTCCTTTCCTACAACTCGGAGAAGACCTCGTCTATAAGCTTTATGGGTTAGCTTAGCTTCATGTTCCGTGGAATCTTCTATCATAGCTAATGGAATTGTGCCCAAAGGAATCAACTGTCGCGATGCGTTGCTCACAAAAAGCAGACGGAAATTGGTTACGAACAGCATGCCGTAATCATGGGTGTTAACCAAAAGAATGGTAGAAAAAATTAGTGGCAGAACGGATTCGAACGGCAGAAGAAATTTGTCAAGGCCATAGGCTAAAAATATCTTTTTAAAGGCCATAGGCCAGTCTACCAAATCCAAATCTATGCTGCTAACGTTCTCCATACTGTTTTTAAAGTTCTGGCCGCGAGTAGAAGAGGCTTGGCTTGATTCATCCAATTGCAAAGTTCCGGCGAGTAGAAGAGGCTGGGCTTGATTCATCCAATTGCGAGACCTTCTACTTAAATAGAAAAAAACAAAAGATGCGAAGAGGCTTGGCTTGATTCATCCAATTGCAAGACCTTCTACTTAAATACAAAAGAACAAAAGATGATAAGGGTTGTGTTCCTATTTAACTAATCTTTCCATTATGCACAAACCTAAAATCCCCATAAAAAGTCTTTTAACTTGTATAAAAAAATATATTAAATATAAAATCAAATTATGGTTACTTTTTTAAGTTAAATTGACATAGTATTAATAATGATGTGTTTTCTACATGACCACCAAAGTTCCACCATTAGACTATATGGAATGGTAAGATTTTCGTTAGAAATAATGATGCGTCTATCAAGTCCATAAAAATGTTTCTTAATTTAAATATTAAATATAAAACTAAATTATGGTTAAATTATGGTTAATTTTCTATGTTAAATTGACATATTATTAACAATGATGTGTTGTCCACATTATCGCCAAAGTTGTGGTACTTTGGTCTATTAGACCACATGGAGTGGTAAGTTTCTCGCGAGAAATAATGATGTGTCTACCAAGTATGATCATGTGGACAAGCCCTAAGGCCCATTTGAGAATATATGGAATGGTATTGAAGGCCACCAAAATTTGAAAGTTGTGTAGCAAGTAACAAAATGAATAATTCCAACCATGGGGAGCACTTATGGTAGGACACTTTAAGGAGTCAACTATATGACCAAGCATTGAAGGATGGTAAGAATGGGTTTACAACCCAATAATTTTTTTTTTTAAATTTTACCCTGTTTTGATGCACCCGATAACCATATGAATGGTGCTTGTGTAACATGACCACACTCGTAATGAATAAAAAAATATAAAAATATAAAAATTGTCGCAATTTTTATTTATTTTTACCCTAATCCAATGCGCTCCATTATGAAATAACCCATTCATTTAGGATATATAAATGCACAGACCGTAAACATTAAAAAAAACTATTTTTCGATCATTTTTTTCAACTTTACCCTACTTTGGTGCTTGAAATTATAGGATGCACTTGTGTTTTTTTACATAGAAATGCACTATTAATGAATATAACGATATAAAAATAGTTGCTTTCGATAATTGTTTTTAATATTAACCTACAATGGTGTCCCATATTAAATAATGCACCACTAGTTAGGTGATGTTCAAATATCTAAAAGCACTACTAACGGAACTAAATAAATAAATAAAATAAAATTGTCTCACAATTTATTTAATTGTATCCAAAATCGACGCACCAAATTACTGCAGTTTATTATATGAATAAACCTTAATTTATTTTACTTATATTTTTAAACTCGTATAAAAAATATATTCAATATATTAAATATAAAACCAAACCATCGTTAATTTTCTATGTCAAATTGACATATTATTAAAATGATGTCTGGTCTACATGACCCCCAAAGTTGCGGTACTTTGGCCCATTAGACCACATGGAGTGTTAAGATCCTTGTAAGAAATAATGATGTGTCTACCAAGTATGATGATGTGGACAAGCCCTCACACTCCTTTGAGAATATGTGGAGTGGTCTTGAAGGCCACCAAAAATTGAAAGCAGTGTAGCAAGCAATGGAAGGAATAAATCCCACCATGGGGAGCACTTATGGTAGGGAACTTTAAGGAGTCAACTAGATGACGAGTGAGTAGGTGATATAACGCATTGAAGGATGACAAGAGTGATTAAGTGAGTTTTGTCTCCCTCCTTTCATGATTTCCTTATTGTATATCGTCATTGAGGTAAGCCCTTCATCGTATGTTGGGGAAATAGTCCCCAAGTTGAATATAATAAAATGTATTTTTGAGTTTCCCTAGGTGAAGTCATCCCTGCTAGGGTAAGAGGTTGTCCCAGTCAAACTATTAGGTGAGTAAATTGATATGTATAAATAGGGAGGCGTCCTCCCTCATTTACACATACACTCACTCACTCAAGTTTGCATGAGGAGAGAGAGAAGAACAAGGAGAGGGAGAGAGAGAGAGAGAGAGAGAGAGAGAGAGAGAGAGAGTTGTAGATGACTTCTTATTCTTTGGTTTCTCCATATTGTGATATTGTCTTAGTGACGGAACTATTTTGAGGAATTTTACGGGATTTTCTCCTTTATGATTTCCTTGAGGAAAATATCTGTGTCTTGTGTATATGTTCTATCTTATGCATCTTACTATGTTTGTTATTCTTTTTGATAAATATCCTAATAAATTTGAATTAGATTATAAAAACAAACATGGTATCATATCTTCTCTGAAAGAAGGAACTATGCAACCGAAATATTGCTAAAATTGCAGCTACTAAAGATTAGGGTTTCATGCTTGAAACCCCTAGAAGACAAAATCTAATCATCTTGGGATTTTCTATATAGCTATAGTTTTGAGAAGGATCGTGAGCTGAAACTTGGATAGGCCTAAGATGAAAGCTATATGTAAGATGTGTGCAAGTTTGAGCCTCATATTCACCATACTTTAGGAGATATTATGACTCCAAATCAAGGTTCCAGCATCTTCCAAAACCTAGTATTAAATAGGTGACCTAGGGAGAATTGCTATATGTTGGTCTAGGAAGGTTCAAATCAAATTCAGGAATATGTTTTGGATAGGGAATAGACTGTAAGTTGTATGGTGTTAGTTTAAAAACCCAAAGTTGAAACAATGATAGGTGGTAGTCCATACAAGCTTGTGATATTGAACCGGTCCTCAAACAAGTCACCTTGGGAAACTTGGCATAAGTTCCACTTGGAGAATCCAATTCTTCTCTAACCTGTGGGGTTGGAAATAAGATAAATCATACTATCTCAGTCTAAAGTTTCATACCTTTAGGATCAGAAATATCGTAGATACAACAGAATCAAGATTAAACAATTCTACAGAAGAAATTGAAGAAACTCGGGATTCCTATTCCTGACACTTCCCTCCACCGATCAGTTGAAAAGAAGGACCATCAAACTCGACCTACGAGGGCACATATTTCTATGGAAAAAGTTTCTCATTTTGTCGATTTTTAATTCTTTCCCTAAATTATTGCATGGGAAAACTAGGGCATCCGATATTTTGCAGTTATGTCCACAATTTTGGGAAAATGAGCATAGTGCTCCACTCACCTTTAGGAGGCACATCTTTCTATCCAATCAGATATGACAGTTAACTAAGTTGAAAAAATAGGGTTTCTCTATCAAACCTTAGGTCCACCAGAAGCAGTCTTTTAGAAAATATTTCAAAGAAGCATAAAGTTGAAGCAATCTCATTGGTAAGTTCTATCATCTATATTTCAATTTGGGGTTCTCATTTTTATCATAACGAAAAATAGTACCAAGCTTGAAGGAGTCAATAACTTTCTACCATGGAAGTATAGAGTGCTTTTCATACTTGAAGAAGCATCTCTTGAAGAACTATGTCAAAGAAGAATGTGTAGATCCAGAGGGAGATGAAGACAAAAGAAAAGCACAAGAAAGACCTTGTTAAAGCAAAGAGGATTATTTCCATCTCCATTGGATCTCACATGTATCATCCTTGAATACTATTGATGTATTTGTACCTTTGTAATATATTATGATGTATATTATCATTGTATGTTGTTTTATCCCCATCAGAGATGTGTTTGCCTCCTTTTGGGATGTCGTTATTATGTATATACCTTGAGGTACAACCTTCATTGTAAGTCAGGAAAATAGTATTGAGTGTAACATCATGTAATGCATTTTTAGAGTCTCTCTAGGAGAAGTCATCCCCATTAGGGTAAGAGATCAACCCTAGTCATGTAATAGATCGGTCACTTGAAAGGTATAAATAGCGAGCCCCCCTTCCTCATTTATATAAAACCTCACACTCACTCAAGTTTGCATGAGAGAGAGAGAGAGAGAAGGGGGAGAGATACTTAACATACTTGGAATTTATTTCACTAATTTTTCACCATTCACAAATGTGATTGGCATTGCTGGAATATTGTTGTACTCTTAAAAAAACCGCATACTTGGATTCTCTTTTTTGATCCTGGAAGGCTCACTGAAGGCATATAGATATGTCAGTATTAACTACCTCATACTCCTTGTCAGTTCATCCACAATTAGTCTTTTTTGAACTTAGTTTTTGGACAGAACACATAGACAAGAATTTGCATGTTCTTTCCTACAACTCGGAGAAGACGTTGTGTAGTTTTATGGGTTACCTTAGCTTCATGTTCGCTAAACTCTTCTATCATATCTAATGGAATGGTGCCTAGAGGAATAAATTGTCTTGATGCGTTGCTCACAAAAAGCACACAAAAATTGGTTATGAACATCATGCCGTAATCATGGTTGTTAACTAAAAGAATGGTAGAAGAAAGTAGTTGCAGAATAGAATCGAACGGTAGAAGAGATTCGTCAAGGATGTGGGCTAAAACTATCTCTTTAAATGACTCTACTTGAGTCAAGTATACCAAATATATGCTACCAACATTCTCCATACTGTATTTAAAGTGTTGGCAAGTAGAAGGGCTTGGATTGATTCATCCAAATGCAAGAACTTCTACTAAAATACAAAAACAAAATATGGGAAGGGTTGTGGTCTTATTCGTTCTGGTCTTATTTGACTAATCTTTTCATTATGCACAGACCTAAAATCACCATAAAAAGGTCTTTTAACTCATATAAAAAAATATACTCAATATATTGAATATAAAACCAAACCATGGTTAAATTTCTATGTTAAATTGACATGTTATTAATAATGATGCTTGGTCTACATGACCCCAAAGTTATGGTACTTTGCCCCATTATACCACATGGAGTGGCAGGATCCTTGCGATAAATAATGATGTGTCTACCAAGTATGATGATGTGGACAAACCCTAAGGCCCATTTGAGAATATATGGATTGGTATTGAAGTTTTGGTGAAGTGTCACAATATATCTTTGAAGTGGGGTACTAACCCTTAAGCCCCCCTTAAAATATGGAGATCCAGAAATTAAGGATTAGTTTTAGAAGATCGTAAAAGAAGCTACATGACGTTATGAAGTGTGCAAATAGTAGAACAAACATTTATTTGTTCATCAATCAAGACACTCTTTGTTATTGTGCAAATATGGAAGAAAAGTGTGAAATTTTGTAAAGGAGCTAGTGTGGAAGTTTTAGGGATCATCTTTTTTTCTTTGGTGGAGATTGATAAAATTTGCATAAATTTCTCATACGATATCATAATTACAAAATTCTTGGCTTGTTGGAAAGATTATTGGAAGGGATATGTGATGTCATGATCTAGAGCTTTATTTGATGAAGGGTTTCTTTCTTGTTTCTTCATCTTGACAAAGGTATGGTTGGTGTACATGGGTCTCTCTTTTGATGGTCATGCCTCTCATGGGATATGTTTCATATTGTTGTCTTGAAAAAGGTGTAAAGTTTGTACATACTCTGGTGATTCTTTCTTGGCATACTTGATGGTGATCTTGGTATTTGTCTTGGCATATTTATGATGGTCTTGGCATAGATCTTGATGATTATCTAAGCATATTGTATGATGATATTGACTAAGATATTGATGATTATTGTTATGGAGAAGATATCCTATGTCTTGGGGTGGACAACAATAAACCCATTTCCAAGCATGCTAAATATATAAGCAAGACTAAAAATAAGGGACAAGAAGTGTAACTTATCTTGGACACTCAAAGTAGATCCCCGTTGAGCTTCAATCAAACTTGTGCCTACAAATTTCCCTCAACAACAACAAGATATACAAGCATGATATATGTAAAGTGTTAGAATCTAATCTAGAATGTTACATTCCACTACATAAATAAAGTAATTACATCCATGCATCAAAATATTCATAATTACACATGCAATGGATATTTCTATTAACATGAACAGAGATAGAAATGACAAACTTTGTCCACACCTCGGTAAAATCGAGAAACCGAGTCCCTCCAGCTTGGCCTCCACCACTTCAATCCTCCATACGAAGCAAATCTTACAAAGATAAAGGAAAGCTCGGGAAATAGCACTGATGGTTTCTTTAAAGACAAAGGGATGTAGACTCAAGTAAATAAGAATGGGGAAAAAATCCACTATAGTATCTTTGCTCTCCAAAGTTCTCCTCCTTCAATGCTTCATAGTAGCTCAATATATAGCCCCTCAATGGGAAGTGAAGGGTCCAAATGGAGCATTTCGTAGCATATGGAAGGCCAAGGATCAATTCATTCGTTACTTGACAGGGAAAACTTCAAAAATAATTTTTTTGAGCATAAATCCCAATGTATGCGGGTGACTATGGTGCAAGATGCATATACATGGGTTCTAGACTTGTGACCCATGTATACATATAGAATTTCTTTTTAAGGGTTCCATTAGAGCATTAAGGTAATAGTGAGAAAATGGGGTAAAATGAGTCTACATAAGGACATGGGTAGGCCATCAAATCATCATGTATTAGGTGTGCAAACTCATGCTATAACAGACTTCCCCTAATGTGTAAGGTCAAAGGGATACAAAATGGATGAAATACATTATAATAGTGCCAAAAGTGGAGTAATGAAGACCCAGGTGGAAAAAACAAGCCACTCATTAGTATAATACAATGATAGATCTCTACACATTGCTGCATATATGAAGTATAAATAGTATTCTCGGATACATCAAAGTACAATGAACATGAATAGGCATAATAGACATATGTCATGAGTGGTCATCGCCACATACAATATACAATGAATTAAGGTCTCCATACGGAATGAAGACATCAAATGGTATTGAAATTTGGTCATGAGAGTTGAAATCTCATAAATACCAGAACGATTAAGGAGGTAGCATATATGGAATTCCACCAAGGTAAGAGTTCTTCAACAAAAATCACCACTAGTACATGTCCCATCACTCGAATAAAGGTTTTGCAGTCGAACATGATGGACCATCGTCTAATTACCGATCATTGATCTATACCATTAATAGACCACATGGACCACATGGAGTGGAAAGATCCCTTTAAGAAATAATGATGTGTCTACCAAGTATGATGATGTGGATAAACCCTAATACCCCTTTGAGAATATATGGAGTGGTCTTGAAGTTTTGCTGAAGTGTCACGATAGATATTTGAAGTGGGGTACAAACCCTTGAGACCCTTTTAAAACATGGTTATCCACAAATTAAGGATTATTTTTAAAAGACAATAAAAGAAGCTACATGAGATTATGAAGTGTGTAAGTAGAATATCAAACATTTATTTGTTCATCAATCAAGTCTCTCTTTGTTATTGCATAACTCGAGAAAGATAGTGCAGGATTTTGTGAAGAAGCTAATCTGGAAGTTTCAGGGACCATCTTTTGTTCTTTGGTGGAGATTAATAAAATTGACATAAATTTCTCGTATGACATATTAATTACAAAATTATTGTCTTGTTGGAAAGCTTATTGAAAGGTCTATGTGATGACATGATTTAAAGCTTGTTTTGATAAATGGTTTATTCTTGTTTCTTCATCTTGAAAAAGATATGCTTTTTGTACATGGGTCTCCCTTGCGATGGTCATGCCTCTCATGGGATAGGTTCCATCTTGTTGTATTTAAAAAGGTGTGGATTTTGTACATTCTATACTGTTTCTTTCTTGCCATACTTGATGGTGATGTTTGTAGTTATCTTGGCATATATCTTGATGATTATTTGGGCATATTCTATAATGATATTGACATAGATCTTGATGATTATCTAGGAATATTTTTTGATTGTCTTAGCATAGATCATGACGATTAGATACGACTATTGTACGATTGTCTTGGCATAGATCACAATGGTTATCTTGGCATTTTCCATGGTTGTGTTTTGGCATATGGCTTATCTCTTGGAATGTTTAACATTTTGAAAATGTCTATGATGTAAAATTTGAGGATGAAAATGAAATCAATGGATTATTATTTCTGGGTATAATTTTGAGGCATGCATAATTTGACATAGTGTGAAGATATTGAGACAATATGGCATTGACAGAGATAATGTGAAAGTGACCATATGACAGTGATAAAGATAGTGTGACTGTTACTATGGCATTAATATAGAGATATAGTGATTGTGATAGGGATAATGTTACAAGTACAAACACTAATACAGACACTGATACAAGTTGATAGTGGTTGTTAACAATAAAATTAACACCCTTGAGAGTGTTTTTTCTAAAAACATATTTCGATTTTTCTCACAACGTAAAGATCATCTAATTTTGGAACAATTGAGAGCTTCACTATCTCATTTCACCACTACTTCCAGAAAGGAAGAAATGTTTAAAGACAAAGGTGGCTTTAAAGAGGCCAAGTCCATGACCACTGAAGGGCTCAAACCTAGTTCCTACAACTCATACGGTGGAAAAAATTTCTAACATAGGTATTAATTGTCTTAGAAATACTGAAAATCAAGTTTGATGCCTCAAAAACTAGGTAAAGTGGGTTATTTTGAAGAAAATAATAAAAAAACTTCAAAAAATATTAATCCCACATTCATGGTTAAGTGATTGGGTGCAAAAAACCTAATGCTATATAAATAAGTCATATGAAGTGAATTAAGAGAGAACAAATTGAGAGTAATGGCATGCTAGAGGAATTGAGGGCTATAAATCACTTTTCTACTACAAAGTTTTTGGGAATCAAAGGAATGGATTGTAGAGGAGTAGGTATAAGCAATGGAGAAGAAATGCACCTTCAAGGGTTGTAAGTGTTTCTTCATGTTCATCTATTATGAATCAATTCAGTTTTTTTCCCAATTCTTGTTCAATATTTTCCATTCAAGTTTTATGTTGAGTTAGAATTGGTATGAAATTATATGTAACCTATATTTCTTAAAATAGTTTGGTAGGATAGTAGGAAGGATTTTTTGGTGATATTTGCAGGTGGGAAGGACATTCAAGGTGTTGCAATATCAGCCATCAAGGAACACCATCAAACTTCAAGGCTACAAGAGGTTTTCTCCTCGCTTCTTCCCCTTCTCAAACTCCATGCAAGAAGGTTTAAGATATTAGGATTATTGTGATAATTGATTTGTTTTTTGTCGATTGGGATTCATCCACCCCATAGAAATGGGGAGTAGGATATAGCTTCAGTTGTAGAATACTCCACTAACACATTGGCAACCATACTAGGGATATAAAGGGTTTTTATCTTGATTTATTGAGTTTTTCCCCTTGTTTTGTGTCTTACCTTTAAATTCCACAAACTCATGATTAATATTGGTATATGAATATTTTAGTTCATCTCTAGAGGTCAAAACTGGCCTGATTCAACCTTTGATTTTCCATTTTTCAAGAAATTTGGCCCAGATCTATTGTTTTTCTTCCTTTGAGATTAGCACCTCCATTTCCTAGTGTATCAAGAGTGGTGCTACCAAAGAAACACCCTTTTTGGATTACCAATGTAAGGTTCCATCACTCTGTGCATTAATATAATAGTGTGTTACTCACAGTGATGAAAAGTCACGTGTTCTTGATGTTTTGGGCATAAAATCCTCATTTGTTGTCCATTTTGAGTGATTTTTTTCTATGGAAAGATTAGGAAATAATATAATTTATTTTATAGTATAATTTCATATATTTTGGTCAGTATTTGAGGATGTTTTAAAAATTTTAATATTTGGGTGCTTACTAACTTGAAAATTATCAAAACCTAGGAATCGTAAATCATTGTTTTAGGCCTATATTTGGGGATGATTTTGAAATTTAAAAACATGTAGATGATGGTATATACATGTTAGGACCTATTAGGAGAATTATTTGAGAATTTAGGGTCATTTTCCCTTGAATTTGGAATTCTTGGAAACCTCCTTAAAAAACTAGGAAAAATCACTTTGAGTAGTAGTTTTTTTTAGTGTTGTTCAAATTTTCTTTAAAGGAATGCTCAGATATTAAATTTTATGGCATATTTACTATTTAATTAATTTAGTTCATTCTTGAACATCTAATTTTTTTTCTACTTTGGTCCTTTTAATCACATATTTGCATAAGGAAATTGTTAAAAAATTGAAGAACATGACACATTATTTCAATTTATGAACTTTTAGGCCATAAATTTTGAAGTCACGTGAACTTGATGACCTGTCACACAAATTGAAATCACAAATAAGACACATTTAAGACCATAATTTAAATCAAATTCATATTAATTCTCAAAAATACCGACCTATCACTTAAGATAAGTTCAAAAACAATGAGAGGACCTTGTTCGTTATTTTCAAAATTATTGATATAAGTTGTGTTCGAGCCCTATGTATCCTCTTCACTCACACCTTTGGGAGATCCTGTGAAAGAGAAATATGGATCTCAGGTTTGAGAAAAATTCTGAGCCTTGGGTATCCTCTTCACTTGCACTTTCAGGTGGTCCTGTGAACGAGAAACAGAGACCTCAAGGGTAATAGGAATCTTTTGAATTTTTGAAGCACATTGTTGAGCCACGAGTATCCTATTCACTTTAATTTTTGGGAGGTCCTATGAAATAGAAAGTGGATATTAAGTGTAAATGCTTGTTATTTTTTAGAATATTGCATTGATTTTCAAACCATCAATTTGGAACATTAAATTCAACATTCGGAAAGAAAATAGTATGCAATTGAAAAATCAAAATTGAATCACAATCGTACATTTAAACATGAGTTTGAGAGACTTATTAGAAATAGGAAAATCATTGAACATTCAAACATTTTCCAGTTCCAATTAGTAATAGTTGAAGCAAATTGAACACATATTATGTTTGAATCCAACCTCTTGAACCCATGCTAAAAACTTGAAAACTTATTTTTTCAAATTTGTAAAAGTGATTCTATTTTGCAATTTGAATGTTTGAAGGATCTCAAAAAACCTCTTACTCTTCCATAGTATAGAATTTCACTGAAATTAAGGAAAGAGTAGTGAGCAATGTGCATTTGATTGGTTCAACATTTTGAGTCACAAACACGACCAATTTCACCATCACTCCTCAAAACTAAGAAAACTACCCTAAAATTAATGCTCAATATAAAATCTATCAAGATTATTTTTTATATCACACAACATAGATTAGTCTAGGGCCTTGGAAAAAGATTGGAGAGTTAAAACCTCCTCGGCCACAAAACTTTGAAACTAGTACTGATTAAAGAGAATATCAAATCCATTAGTAGAAAAGAGTGCATGATGAGAAATTTATTTTAACACATGTGTTGAGCATGAGGTCAATCTAAATTGATAAGGGTGGTACCCCCACCCAACCCCGTATTGCTTATTTGGTAGGATATGAGTACATTATAGTATTTTAATTAAGTGACATGTCCTTGGGGTGACATCGCTTTCTTGAGATATCTAGTATATGTGAGTATCCTATGCTGACGACTATCCTACCCAACCACCGATTGTGAAGTAGTAACCATAGCTTCTTTTCGTATGGCATCACACAAGATGTTGTGAGTGGGGAACACTTGCACTACCTGAGACAAACACAAGGTCGTTTCAACTCCTTGGGAAGGTGAGTATCCAAGAGCTAACACTTGCACCCTTGGTGATTGAAGAAGAATGTAATTGTTTCTCATACCTTCACTATTTAGTAATTTTTGAGACATGATGTCCCTAAGGAGATACTAGTTTTGAAAGGTCCTCTAAACCCATCTTTTCACTGAAATTTGGTTCTTTGGAAAGAATTTTGCTTTAAAACTATCTTAGGACATTTTTAGATGTGTGGAAACTTTGATTTTTGTTGAATCTAGTTTCCTTTAGGATTGTTTGACTTTATTTTGGTATACTCTAATAAACAAATCCTTTTTATTAAACTTTAGAGTACTTAATATCTCGATTCACTCATCAAGGTGGAAGCGAGGAAAATTACCCAAGTTTAAGGGCCCCACTACACTGTGGAGGAAGATACATCAGCCACACATTTGTGACTTTGAAACTAAACTACTTATAAACCGAATCAAATGTTACCATAGAAGAACAATGTCATATAGATTCTCAAAATTTGTCACATCATGGTGAAACATAGATAGAATTGATGATCTTACCTTAGTTGAAATTGAAAAAATAGAATACAAAACATTTTCTCACGTATATCCACCCTTTGCACATCCTTTAAACTCAATCATACCTACAGAAAGTGAGTCACTGGTTAGTCTTTTTGAAAGTTGGAATAATATGAAAAACATCACACTTGACCCTTTGGATTCATCAAGAGTTCAAGGAACCACATCAATGCAACCTCAAATATTTGTGGGAGGTTATCGAAATCCTCTTGGAACACCCATAGTTGTCTAACCTCTAATTCTCAGGGAAACCCTTTACCATGGAATTTTAATATTCATGGCATAAATAATGAATCCTGGAACATAAATGCCAATTGAAATTATCCTTCGTCAATGGAAGGAAATTCCCCATGCGGTCATCCTATGGTTTATCCTAGCACAACTCCTAGGGGAAGTCCACCTATCAACTCCATTCCACAATGGATGTGGTCAAGCTTTAGGAAGCAACCAGTCTTTTAGGATCTAGATTCCACAAGGGGGAAACTTACCTTGGAATGTTAATCAAGCCCAAGGAAAACTTCCATGGTGTGGTAAGTACCTAAGAAGTAACCAACCCTATTTGGACCTACCTCTGCAAGGGGAAAATCCACCCATTAGTCAGGTTCTAGGAAGTAATTGATCTTTTTGGATCCAACCTATGCATGGAGGAAACATACCTTGGAATTCCAATCAAAACAAAGGACTTAGTCAATGGAATTGCTAGGTTCTAGTAAGTAACCAATATTCTTGGGATGCGACTCCATTGGGAGGAAATCCACCTAGTAGTCAAGTTTTAGGAAGTAACCAATCTTCTTGGGACCTAACTCCATCAGGAGGCAATCTGCCCATTGATCATGTTCCAAGAATTACCCAATATTTTTGGGGGAAACATTTGCAAGGGGTAAAACCACCTTGGAATGCAAATAAAATCCAAGAACCACCTAAATGGCATGGTCATATTGTAGGAAATAACCAATCTCACTGGATTCTAACCTCGCAAGGGGGAAATCCACCCATTCATCATTGGTGTGGTCAAATTCTAGGAAATAACCAATCTTATTGGAGTCTAAAAATGAAAGGGGAAAATACACCCATTCATCAATGGTGTGGTCATATTCCAAGAAATATCCAATATCCTTTGATTCTAACCCTACAAGTGGGAAATCCACTCATGAATCCAATTCCACAATGGAGTGGTGAGGTTCTAGAAAGTAACAAAAAAATTTGGAACCAATCTGCAATACCTGAATTTGATCCATCTAGCACACCACATGGACCTCATGCCAATGGTATGATAGGTTCCATCAATAACCTCGAGTATATTACCCAGCAAATGGGACAAGTGTATGTTCAAACTTCACAACCTACAGCTGACCAGGATATGTACAAACATGCTAAGCCTTCCCTAACCTTTGAAATCCTCATAGTTAAATATATAAACCTTAGGGTAAATAAGAATAAGTACAAGGGTTAGCACGGTCTTAATTCTTCCCAAACGCCTGAAATTATCATAGTTCAATCCATGGAACTTATAGGAAAGAAGAAGAAATACAAGAGTAAGCATAATGCTAACTTTGGGAAGGGAGATGCACTGAATCTAGATCAAGATAGTGGGAAACAAAAATATGTTGTATTGATGCAATATTTTCTTCATCACCATCATGAAATGGTTTCTACAGTGTTGGTACCTCGCCTAGGGGGAAACTAGTCAAAATACCCGCAAGGGGGAAATGATCCCAATACCAATGTTTTCATGTGTGATCGGGAGGTGAAAATTCAAATGATATATCATTATTATGGTGTCCCTCCTAGTACATTGGACCAATCAGAATCACATCCAGGTGCCTCTCTCATAATTGATAAACCAACCATAGACATAGTACCACATCCCCCCAAAGGTGATATATGTAGAATAATGCATAATCCTAACTCATGAGCTTATCATAACGAAAATTTTTGTTGAGGAAATATCTCAAGCACCATGTGCCATGTCCACCATGGAGGTATTGCAATATTTTCATGCATGAAGAAATGAATTATTGTCTTCAACTAGAGTTGTTGATCCATCTTATATGACTTTGATCACATTAGACTTAAAACTCCTTCCAAATTTTCTTTTCAGATTAAAGTAGCATCTCATGGAAATAATATATTTGAAACCATAGTTAATGAAGGGGATGGAAATCTGTCAAGTACATAATAATTTCAATCAGTTCCCAGTAGAGTGTAGAATCCACCAATTGTGTTGAATCACCCTCCTCAAGACTAATTTCTGTGAGGAATGGGAATAGTGCGGCCTTACATTATTCCATAAAAAATTTAATTATCATGTCTGAAGCATATTTTGATTGGGATATCATGATCCCATTAAAATTCCTAGTGCTTTCTAGACCAATAAATTACTTCGGCATGCCTAAATCACTCATATCAAATTCTTGATGTAAAGCAGTTTTTATGAAGTTGATCGAAGCAAGAGTGCTTCCTACAATCAATAGGTCATCAACATAAAGTACAATGATTATAAATTTAACTTCATGCTACTATAGATACACATTTGGATCTAATTTTCATCTTGCAAGGTTTTGTGACAACAGAAAGGAATCCATCTTTGCATACGAAGATCTTGGGGCTTGTTTTAAGCCATACAAGGATTTCCTTAATATGCAAACTAATGTCAGATTAGATATGTAACCTTAAGGATGATTCATGTAGATGTCCATGAATAAAGACATTTTTCATGCTAGCACCTACTAAATTTCAAAGATTTCTGCATAGGCATTTGCATTATTTCCCCTGCAAAGGTCTAAACTAGTGAAAACAATTAGGGGTAGGGTCAAAAAAATTTCATGGATTATGACCCAGAGGTCTGCAGAAAAAGGTTTGAAGTTGCTTGGGAGGATTATTCCTAATCTTGAATGTCAAAATGGATAAAAAATCCTTAGGCGTGGCCTTGGAAATGACCTTGATATGAAAAAACAGATCAAGGATACGTCTTGGTGAAAATGGATGGTGGAGATCCAACCCGCGAAACAAATCAACAGCCCAAGAAAAAGCAGGAAGTAAAAAGATGAGATCAGAAAATGTAAAGTTTCAGTCATAGAAAGTTCAATGCCTCATTTTCTCCTTCCGCGATCCGAGATCCGATGGCTCAGAGCGCTTCTGCCAAAGATTAATTGCTCAGAAAAGAACAAAAGGTGGATATCAGAAAGCAGAGGAACCAAAAGATTTTTTCATGAAAATTTGAAGTCCCTTTTTCCATGATTCGCAGGATCAATGGTCCAAAAATCCATCGAGTAAGATCAACGGTCCATGATGATTCCACAAGTCAAAGGGAGGAAAGCACAAACACAAAATTCCGAGTTATAAAGGGTTGAAGTTTCTCCTTCCGTGATCCGCTAGATCGACGGTCCAGAGGGTTTCTGTGAATATAAATGGTATAGAAGGGAGTAGAAAAGTCAGAAAGTGGAAAATATGAATTTTTGGTTGTGAAAAGTTGAAATCCCTCCTTCCACTTTCTGCAACCTACATCTGTACCTCAAATCAATGGCTTGGAGAGTGTCCTCCTAAAATCGATGGCGTGGAAAGGAAAAAACTGTACATGAGTTAAGTATATATCTTGATATGCAGAACTTGGTATACCCTATAATTTTCAATGCTCCAAATCATAGGGAGAGACAAATATACTATGGATATTTATTTCTCTATTTACACACACCTAGCCAACAAGTACCAGTCGATAGGGGTTCCAATATGTCGACACTCAAAGCACCACAATCTCCTTGAGCACCGGCCTGAACAGGTTTTACCCCATCCATCAAGACTCATAGAGTGGACAAAGTCTCACACGAGATGTTCAAGGGAGAGATGATGAAACCAAGTTTTTGCAGAATAGGAGAGCAAGATGTGCATCTACTTATTTACTTAGCTTAGCACAACATTACCAGATCTAATTACCCACAAAGAATTAACATAATCATTCATCATTATTCTTGAACAGATTGCATCACTCAATCATAGCAGTAATTAACGTACTAATGTGCAAAAATATCTAACAAGATGACATCATTTAAAACAAGGAAACATCGCATCATAGATCCATATCGCATATTTACTTAGAAATCATCATTGAGTCACCAAAAATAATAAAACAGTAGACAGAAAAGAACATAGTAATTTAGATCAACTTCTACCTTGTCATATTATTGTTGCACAAAAACCATAGGTTCTTCAAAACAATTCACAAATCAACAAGTGCTCTCTAATTGTCTCTCTAAGTATATCCAACACTTGCAATTCTACTTCTATTTATAGGCTTGCGCCTTTACATTCAAGGTTCACTTGGATGACTTCCTAACTAAATCTTAACTGATTTTACAAAATAATGACCATTACCCACAAAATATGGTCCAAAACTACAAAAGTTGACATAAAATATTCTATTCTCTGCCTTATGCACCATCTTCCATTTGCACGGTGTCTTTGACCTTGCGTAGCATCCACGATGTTGCGCAGCTGACTTGTTCCAAAACCCCTTCCAACAGTACCCTAACACAATCTTGTGGATCACCCTTGAGCCACGTCAATTGGACATGGTGTACTCATTGATCTTCAGTTTCAAGTCTTCATACTACTGAGTGATCTCCTATACCCGCACTTAAATTCTCTCAGCAATGTCCTAACTTGATGTCAAATATTGCCTCACTGGGTGCTCCACTATCTTCGTGGTAACTTCTTTCTTACCCTCCTTCACAACCTGTAAGGAGACAACTTCCTTCACAGACAGTTCTACTCCAATGGCTTGGAACTCATCTAGCTGTTCTTTGCGCTTCCGTTGTCACTCCTAATCCTTTCCAACTCGGTGCTACAACTCCCTGAGTTTGACAGACTATGTAATATGAATGAATGGTAGTATTGCTATCAATGCAGTATTCAGTGTTGCTAGATACCCTTTGCTTCTTACAACTGCTTGGTCAGTTGCTGTAATTTCTCGTGTTGGACTACACTGCCCCAAAATTACATCGTTTCATGAGTGATCTTATTAGCTTCTTGCTCTAGTTCTTCAAGTTGTTCCTCCATCTCCTCTATGGCATTCTTCTGCTCATCAATTTTCTTAGGAGGTGTGTCTGGGTATACCATAGCATTCAAAATGTTGTTGTCCTGCTAAAACTACATGATAATTTCCCCAAGTCGCTTTTCTTTCGTGACTACATCTAGTTCCACGATGTTTTCATAGATGTGCTTACAGGCATTCGCAATTGCCTCTTACACTTGTACTCGATTGTCTAAAAGGTCATCCTTATCAATAATGAGGCGATCTATTTCCTTCTTTAGCTCTGTGATCTACTCAACATTCTTCATCTTCAAATCTTCTTGTGATTTCTTCAGTGCTTCTATCTCCCACACTTTCTCTTCTATCAGCTTCTCCTTTGCATGTTGTAATTCATCAAATTCTTTCTACGTCGCCTCCTCTTTCTCCTGCGATCGTAGAAATCGATCACTAATCTCTTTCTTCCTATCTTCCAACTCCTAGTTGTCAACTCGTTGCATGTGTACCAATGTCTATGTGGACAGTGCATTTATATCAAGTGATATGTTATGCAACTTTTGTAGCGAGGTATTCAAATCCTCGTTTCTGGCGTCAATTGCAGTCAGGGGAATTTGGAATTTATTGACCCATGGCTCGGTGCTCATAGACACAAACTCCTACACAGCCGCACTCTCTGGTGCTCTCTTCAAAACAATATCATATACATAATCTAGTTTTGTTCTTATCTCTGTGAATCCCTCCTTTGCAGATTTTTTCATCTCTTATACTGCCACATCCATTGCATTTGCAACCTCCTTGATAAGCCGATTTAACTCTGATTCCATCCCTTGCACGGTGCTACTACTCGCACCCTGCTTTAAACAAATTTGTCTATCAATTTTTTCTAATCTCACCTTCTGTCACCGCTTTTAATTACACATGACACAAGTGATGTTCAAATATCTAAAATCAGCATTAATGGAACTAAACAAATAAAAAAAATTGTCTCGCAATTTCTTTAATTGTATCCAAAATCAATGCACTAAATTTGTGGAGTGTATTATATAGAACAAACCTTAATTTATTTCTCTTATTTTTTTAACTCATATAAAAAAAATATATTAAATATAAAATCAAACAATGGTTATTTTTCTATGTCAAACTAACATATTATTAAAATGACGCATGGTCTACATGACCCCCAAAGTTGTGGTACTTTGGACCATTAGATCACACGGAGTGGTAAGATCCTTGCAATAAATAATGATGTGTCTACAAAGTATGATGATGTGGACAAACCCTCAGGCTCCTTTGATAATATGTGGAGTGGTCTTGAAGGCCACCAAAATTTGAAAACAGTGTAGCAAGAAACATAAGGAATAAACCCCACCATGGGGAGCACTGATAGTATGGAACTTTAAGGAGTCAACTATATGACAAGTGATTCGGTTATATAAAGAATTGAAGGATGGTAAGCATAGTAAGAGTGATTAGGTGAGATGTGTTTCCCTCCTTTCGGAATGTGCATATTGTATATGGTCATTGAGGTAAACCCTTCGTTGTAAGTTAGGGAAATAGTCCCAAAGTTGAATATAATAAAATTTATTTTTGAGTATCCCTAGGTGAAGTCAGCCTGCTAGGGTGAGAGGTTGGCCCAGTCAATCTATTAGTTTAGTAACTTGATGTGTATAAATAGGGAGGCTTCCTCCCTCATTTACACATACACTCACTCACTCAAGTTCACACGAGGAGAGAGAGAAGAACAAGGAGGAAAGAGAGAGACATAATTGTAGATGACTTCTTATTCTTTGGTTTCTCCATATTGTGATATTGTCTTAGTGACGGAACTATTCTAAGGAATTTCTTGGGGCTTTCTCATTTATGATTTCCCTGAGGAAAATATTTTTGTCTTTTGTATCTGCTCTATCTTATGCATATTATTGTGCTTGTTATTCTTTCTGATAACTATCCTAATAAATTTGAATTAGATTAGAAAAACCAAAATAGTATCATATCCTCTCTAAAAGTAGGAACTATGCAACTGAAATACTGCTAAAATTGCAACTACTGAAGATTAGGGTTTCATGCTTGAAAACCCTAGAAGACAAAATCTAGTGATCTTGGGATTTTCTATATAGCTATAGTTTGGAGAAGGACCATGAGTGGAAACTTGGTAGGCCTAATATGAAATCTATATGTACGATGTGTACAAGTTTGAGCCCCATATTCAATATACTTTAGGAGATATGATGACTCCAAATCAGGGTTCCAACATTTTCCAGAACCTAGTCTTAAATAGAAGAAATTGAAGAAACTAGGGCTTGCTATTACTGGCACTTCCCTCCATCGATCAGTTGAAAAAGGAGGACCATCAAACTCAACCTAGGAGGGAACATATTTCTATGGAAAAATTTCTCATTTTGTCGATTTTCAATTTTTTCTCGCAATTTCTTTAATTGTATCCAAAATCAATGCACCAAATTAGTGTAGTGTATTATATAGAACAAACCTTAATTTTTTTTTCTTATTTTTTTAACTCATATAAAAAATATATTCTATATTTTAAATATAAAACCAAACCATGGTTAATTTTCTATCTCAAATTGACATATTATTAAAATGATGCCTGGTCTACACGACCCCCAAAGTTGTGTTACCTTGGCCCATTAGACCACATGGAGTGGTAAGATCCTCGCAAGAAATAATGATGTGTCTACCAAGTAAGATGATGTGGACAAGCCCTCATGCTCCTTTCAAAATATGTGAAGTGGTCTTGAAGGCCACCAAAATTTGAAAGCAGTGTAGCAAGCAATGGAAGGAATAAATCCCACTATGGGGAGCACTTATGGTAGGGCACTTTAACGAGTCAACTAGATGACGAGTGATTAGGTGATATAAAGCATTGAAGGATGGTAAGGATGGTAAGACTGATTAGGTGATATGTGTTTCAATCCTTTCAAGATATCCTTATTCTATATCGTCATTGAGGTAAACCCTTCATTGTAAGTTGGGGAAATAGTCCCCAAGTTGAATATAATAAAATGTATTTTTGAGCCTCCCTAGGTGAATTCATCCCTGCTAGGGTAGGAGGTTGGCCCAGTCAAGCTATTAGGTCAGTAACTTGATGTGTGTAAATATGGATGTGTCATCCCTCATTTACACATACACTCACTCACTCATGTTCGCATGAGGAGAGAGAGAAGAACAAGGAGGAGAGAGAGAGAGAGAGAGAGAGAGAGAGAGAGAGAGAGAGAGAGAGAGAGAGAGAGAGAGAGAGAGAGAGAGNAGTGACAAAACTATTATGAGGAATTCTGCGGGGTTTTCTCCTTTCTAGTTTCCCCAAGGAAAATATTTTTGTCTTGTGTATCTGCTTTATCTTATGCATCGTATTGTGATTGTTATTCTTTCTGATAAATATCCTAATAAATTTGAAATAGATTAGAAAAAATAACATGGTATCATATATTCTCTGAAAGAAGGAACTATGCAGCCAAAATACTGCTAAAATTGTAGCTAGTGAAGATTAGGGTTTCATGCTTGAAAACCCTGGAAGACAAAATCTAGTCATCTTGGGATTTTCTATATAGCTATAGATTGGAGAAGGATCATGAGATGAAACTTGGATATGCCTAAGATGAAATCGATATGTAATATGTGTGTGATTATGATCCTCATATTCACTATACTTTAAGAGATATAATGACTCCAAATCAAGGTTCCAACATCTTCCAAAACCTAGTCTTAAATACGTGACCTAGGGAGAATTGTTATATCTTGGTCCAGGAAGTTTCAAATCAAATTCAGGAAAATGTTTTGGATAGGGAATAGATTTTAATTTGTATGGTGAGAGTTTCAAAACCCAAATTTTAAACAATGATATGTGACAGTCCATACAAGCTTGTTATACTGAACGAGTCCTCAAACAAGTCGGCTTGGGAAAATTGGCATAAGTTCCACTTGGAGAATCCAATTCTGGTCTAACCTATGGGCTTGGAAATAAGACAATTCATACTATCTCAGTATGAAGTTTCATACCTTTAGGAGCATAAATTTTGGAGATACAATAGAATCAAGATCAAACAATTTTGCAGAAGAAATTGAAGAAACTAGGGATTCCTGTTTCTGACACTTCCCTCCACCGATCAGTTGAAAAAGGAGGACCATCAAACTTGACCTAGAAGGGCACATATTTCTATGGAAAAATTTTCTCATTTTGTCGATTTTCAATTTTTTCCCCTAACATTATTGCAGGGGAAAACTAGGGCATCAAATATTTTATAGTTATGTCCACAATTTTGGGAAAATGAGTATAGTGCTCAACTCACCTTGAGGAGGCACATATTTCTATCCAATTAGATATGATAGTTAACTAAGTTGAAAAAATAGGGTTTCCATATCAAACCCTAGGTCCATTTGAGGTTCTTATTTTTATCTAATGACAAACAGTACCAAGCTTGAAGGAGTCGATAAATTTCTAGCATGGAAGTATAGAGTGCTTCTCATACTTAAAAAAACTTCTCTTGAATAACAACATGAAAGAAGAGTGTGTAGATACATAGGGAGATGAAGACAAAAGCAAAGAACACAAAGTACCTAGTTAAATAAAATATGATATTTTCCATCTCCATTGGATCTCACATGTATCATCCTTGAATACTGTTGATGTATTTGTAACTATAGAAGATATTATGATGTATATTACCATTGTATGTTGTTTTACCCCCATCAGAGATGTGTTTTCCTCCTTTTGGGATGTCATTATTGTGTATATACCTTGAGGTACAACCTTCATTGTAAGTTAGGGTAATAGTCCCGAGTGTAACATCATGCAATGTATTTTTAGAGTTTCTCTAGGAGAATTCAAACCCATTAGGGTAAGAGGTCAATGCCATTCATGTAATAGATCAGTCACTTGAAAGGTATAAATAGGGAGGCCCCCTCCCTCATTTATATAAAACTTCACACTCACTCAAGTTTTCATGAGAGAGAGAGAGAGAGAGAGAGAGAAGGAGGAGATATAGTTAGCATACTTGGAATTTATTTCACTAATTTTCCAGCATTCACAAATGTGATTTCCATTTCTACGAATGTTGTTGTACTCTTAAAAAAAACGCATACTTGGATTCTATTTTTTGATCCTGGAAGGCTCACCGAAGGCTTATAGATCTGTCAGTCTCAACACCCTCATACTCCTTGTCAGTGCATCCACAATTAGTCTTTTTTGTTTAGTTTTTGGATGAAACACATAGACACAAATTTGCATTTCCTTTCCTACAAGTTGGAGAAGACATCGTGTAGTTTTATGGGATACCTTAGCTTCATGTCCGCTAGACTCTTCTATCATAGCTAATGGAATTGTGGCCACAGGAATCAACTGTCTCGATGTGTTTCTCACAAAAAGTAGAAAACAATTGGTTACGAGCATCATGTGGTAATCATGGGTGTTAACCAAAATAATGGTAGAAGAAATTAGTTGCAGAACGGGCTTGAATGGTAGAAGTGATTCATCAAGGACATGGGCTAAAATTGTCTCTTTAAATGACTCTACTTGTGTCAAGTCTACCAAATATATGCTGCCAACGTTCTTCATACTGTATGTAAAGTTTTTGTGAGTGGAAGGGCATGGATTGATTCATCCAAATGCAAGACCTTCTACTTAAATACAAAAAAAATAAATATGCGAAGGGTTGTGGTCTAATTCATTGTGGTATTATTTGAATAATATTTCGATTATGCACAAACCTAAAATCACCATAAAAAAGTCTTTTAACTCATATAAAAAAAGATACTCAATATATTAAATATAAAACTAAACCATGGTTAATTTTCTATGTTAAATTGACATATTATTAATAATGATGCTTGGTCTACATGACCCCAAAGTTATGGTACTTTGTCCCATTATAACACATGGAGTGGGAGGATCCTCACGAGAATAATGATGTGTCTACCAAGTATGATGATGTGGACAAACCCTAAGGCCCCTTTGAGAATATATGGAGTGTTAGGATTATTAATCCTCCCTTGTTCATACTTTATATTAGATTAATTATCCTAACTTAGGAACCTAAATTAATTAATTCAGTCCACTAGTACAATTGGGTCCACTTGGCCCTATTAGGACACATGTACTAGTCATTGAAGTGTGGGGAACACTACTAGAGGTTAACTGCCACTTATTGCATGTGCATGCATCAGTTAGGGTGCCTCCTAGACCAATCCCTACATTTTAGGAGCCACTGGGAGTCTCGGCACCAACCTTCTTCAGTTAATTGGTGTTAGTACTAGTTAGTATTAGTTAGCCCCCAATTACATTCAATTACTTTAGAGTCGGTTAGGATAGCTCTACTAATGCATGGATAATGCATAGTTGCATGGGGAGGAGAATTTTCCTACCTACTACACTCAATTGCACTAATTTAACTTAGCTGTCAGTGGTTGTTGGAGTTATTGGTCATCAGGGAGTTGTCTATTTGGACTCCAATATTGATTGGGAGACCTTGAGTTAGAGATTCAGTGAGATACAATCTTATCCACTTGGAGGATTCAAATTCATTACTCATGCATTTGAATTCTTTCCTATGTAAACTATTGTAACACCGGATATTATTATGATGAATATACGGTAAATTCCTGAGCAACACTTGTCCTTTTCCTGTGTGGTTTGATTTGCTTAGTTTGTATTTTCATCCTCCATTCAAATGCTGCAAACATTATCAGAACTCTCTAATTGAAGATCTAAATGGAATTCAAATTCTAATATGGTATCAGAGCATAGGTATCAGGTTCAATTCCCTTGAGCTACACTGAAGGAGGGGTGTTGGAGCATTGATACAACCTCCACATGGTATAACCATCGCACCTCTAGGAATATAAAACAAGTGGACTAACCGCCACTCCTGGTGATAAGTCCTTGTGTTGGGTTTCAAATGTTCATCAACATCTGTAGGTTTTGGTGTAACGAAGAACCCTGCATGGTATCAGAGCTTTCTCAGGAAGGTTTCATGCTTGTTTCTCCCCATTGAACATTAGAAGCAGTTGGGTTTCCACAGAAGTCCCCTATGATGATTTGCTAGATCTGGATTTATTCAGAGCAGCATAGAGGGCGTGACGGACCCTGAGAACATGTTCATGGCGGGAGTAAAAGCATGATTCTAACAGTTCATATGTTTTAGTGTGTTATTGCAGTCAAATTAACAGGTGCCACGTAGCTTAAGAGAAGTATTTTAAATCTTCCATCCGGAGAAATTATGAGTTCTAAAACTCCTGAACCACAGATCCTCACAACTTCCAATTACCTTCATTAGAGGATTGATATGTAGTTGGCCTTGCGCAAGCATGGCTACCACAGGATCATACATGGATGGGAGGCTCAGCCTCATCAGCCGGTAGAGAAGAACAAGTTCCTAAACCATTGTGATGAAGCATTTGGGTACTTATGTACTTATATTTCTAGAGATATCCTCTTTCATATAGAAGGATTGAGGACTCCTAGAGAATCCTGGGAGAAGCTTGATAGCTTGTTTAGAAAACAATATGAGCTTTAGGGACACATTCTGGAGAATGATTTGGTATCTTTACATCCCAGCAGTTTCGAAAGTATTGAGCAATTATTCTCCAAATTCAAGTCTCTAGTACTACAATGCATACAGTGCGGGATATAGCGAAGGATGAGCAAAATATCCTTTCCATACTTAGTAAACTAGGCCCTGAGTACTCTGTCTATGTCTCTATGTTTCATTCCAAGAGGGAAAGCTTTCCTGATTGGAAACTTCCTTATTTAGATTCATTTTCCGAGTCCTTAATCAAGGAGCAAAACAAGTTGATTCGAATGGGAGTCATCCATACCTCCAAATATCTAGCTCTCTTAGTTACTGACTCTTCCAAAGTGCAAGTAAAGGGGAAATCAAAGAAGAAGGAGCCAAAGGAAGCTGATTCGAAGCCTAAACAAAATCAACAAGCTTCCGAAAGGGCCTCCAGATCTAAGAAGAAGAAATTCGGGAAAACATTATGTCCCTATTGTGAAAAAGGGTATCACCTTGAAGATCATTGTATAATGAAGGAACTTGATGAAATGTCTACTCTTCTCAAGAAGCATAACATTCAAAGAGAAAAGTAGTCTGATAATGGACATGAAAGATGTCATGCTTTGAAAGTAGGACCACCTCGGTCCATAGCCTATTTGATTGATTCTGGAGCCTCCAACCACATGGTTTCCTCCAACGATCCCTTCTCCTCTCTTAGTGTCAAAGAAGGGCTCACTATTCACATGGCAGATGATTCCCAAATCCCAGCAGTAGGAAAGGGCACCATTAGAGCGAAGCATGGTGTGTTCAAATATGTCCTATATGTGCCCTCACTTGTAGCTAATATGCTATCTGTTTATGAGATGACCCATACTGGCTCAACAAAGCAAGTATTGTTTGGACCTGACTTAGTAGAGATCACCAATATCTCAACTGGTGAGAATGTAGCGAAAGGGATTGTTCATCATGCCTCCAAGGCATACTATTTCTCTCACTTCATGTCATTCTAAGTTCCATCATCTTCACAACTTCCATTCCAATATGATGAAGGTATAAACATTCCTTCACTTCCTATTGTAGTTTTAGTTTCGAATCCTAACATTTCTGATTCAGATTCAGCAGAGGAGTCATCGTAGTATGATCTAGACATTGAGCTTACAAATCAAAGGGATCTAGATCCAGATCCAGCATCTACCTCATTCCAGCAGCATAAATGAGCTAAGTAGCTCATAGAAGCAGCTGGAGATGGTGTCGGGGATCCAGATGACAAAAGAAGAATGAGGCCCCAGTATCAGAAGGAGAGTGTAGCACTATCTCACACAGATCCTCTTCTTTCTGAGAGGTGTTTTATGATGCTTGGGTCAGATCCTCAATCCTTCAAGGAGGCTTGACATGATCCTAGATGGCAAGAAGCCATGGATGAGGAGTTTGATTCGCTACATGACAACCAAACCTGGAAACTTTTCCCCTTACCTACAAGAACGAAGTTGGTACATTGTGTAGCAGGGATTTCTCCTTGCTACAGGGTAGGAATGGATCCCTTCCGTTTATAGGACGGAAGGGTAGGTTCCTGTGTGGAAATACAGAAAAGAAAAGCGGGAATGAAACTAGACAAAAATAAAAGCAAAGATGGAACCCCTCTACACACAAGGTTATGGGTTAAAGACCTCCGAGACCCTGCATACAACAATGGAGACCTGCAAGAACATGTTAGGCCATAAAGCTTCAAGCAACTAGATGTTAGAAAAACTCAAATAAACAAAATAAAACAAAAATTATACCTCTTGGTGGAAATTGACCACCATTCCCTAGCTTGGAGAAGCACCTCTCTCTTGGAAATTGGGGAGCTATGTCTTAAAGTGAAGATTGATGAGAGGGAGTGTGGGTGGCTTGAGAGGAAAATGGTCTCAAGGCATCCACTTGGGTAGCATAACAGTATGCAAGGGAGGAATGTTTTGAGAGTGACCCCCCACCCTCCTTTTATAGTTTTTCCAAGGGATTTTAGGGTTTTAAGCCCTTGGTCAAGGCTTTAGCCCCTTTTTTGGGCCTTTAGCCCCTTTCTCCCTAACTTTAGACCCTTTTTGAGGGATTTAGCTCCTGGGGGTCTATTTTGGGCTCTTTTTTGTGGTTTTTAGCCCTTTTCTTCATCCTTGGGCTCTTTTGGAGGTGTGGGGGTCAAATGGAAGGTCATGGAAGGTCTTATAGAGTGAAATGAGTGTTGTGAGGTGGTGTCCTTGGGTGGGGTGGTGTCTCAAGACACTGTTGTGGTACGATCTCGTGGATTTTTGGCGAGCCCGAGAAGGTAAATGCTCGATGGTGCTTTCAATTTTAGAGAGTCTGAAAGCATGAAGAAGACTCCAGTGGGGGCTCTTTTTCGTTGGTAGTATCCTATGCCTGAAAAAGGATAAAAGTATACATAAGAGAGCTTGCCCGTCCTGGAGGGGATGAGAGACTTCTTTATCGTTGGTAGTCCAATAAGGCCGGAAAAGGTTAAACCTATATTGACTGGACGGTCATTCACATACTTTTACGAGCATGAACGAAACCGAGTTTGCTCGGTGATATTTTCTTGTTGAGACGGCTAGAAAAGAGCTTAAGGACAACTGGTGGTGAGATTTTTTGTAGAGTGCAGCCCCTTTTCCTGAGAAAGCACAAAAGTATGCAGAGGGGAACGGTCTTGGCTTGAGTGTGCCAAGGAGGTCCTCTTCATGAAATGGTCTACATGGTCAACAAAAGGAGGTAAACAAGACAATGTAGACGTCCTTTCCCATACTTTAGCGAGTGGGAAAGGAAACAACTGCGCTTGGCGATCTTTTCATTCTTTCAAGGAGTCAGAAAAGAGCTTAAACGAAACTCCATTGCGGTCAACCGACTGCGGTGGCACAAGCGATGCCCCATGTCGAGATGGTGGACAGAGGTCCAAAGGTTATCCGCGTAGTATGGACGGAGCAGAAGGCTCTCAAACATACCAATACATGTGTGGGATAGGTCACGGCAGAGGCTTGCAAGACGGTGCAGCAGAGGCATGCAAACTAAGGTGGTTCTCGAACAGAGGTCAGGAGAGCGTGTGTGTGTGTTAATGTGGATGGACTTGACCACATGTGATGTGAGTACAAGTACGGAGGCATTTATATGCCAAATAAGTGCAAGAAAAGAAATATTTTTGTGGACAGTGGTCTAGAGGTCTGCATAAGGTGCAGTAAACCAAAAAGACAATTATGTGCTAAAAATACAAAGTAAAAGATAAAATTACATTCCTAAGTGGGTAGCAGCCCGAGAACACTTCTATGTCAAATATATGGAATAAAAACAAAGGATTTTGTGGATGATGGTCCAAAGATGTCTACAAAAGGTGTGGTGAAAAAGACAATTATAAATACAAAAAGTAAAATATGGTATAATCCTTAACGGGCGGCGGCCCGATCGCTCGCATGAGTTGCGATTGGGCAGTTTGATACAAGTACCATCCATAGACACTCGCATCATTATGTAATGGCTCGTGAATCGAGGTGACTAATGGGAAATGGTCCTGACATTAACTTATTAAACATGAGACAATGGTCTCATAAAGAAATAGAAATTTGAGCCCGGAGGTGTGAGAGGTGTCTCGAATAGGTTCCGAGTGACTTTTGATGAGAAGCTGATGGTGTTGTGTTTGATTTTACTGAAAAAGGTTGAAAAACAAGAAAAGAAAATGAAGCGACTCATTGGTGATGTTAAGCATAAAATATCTTGAGGTAGAGCCCATTGTGGGGGTTCTCCAAGAGTTGTCCATCAGAGTCAATGAAGAGGTATGCCCCCTTTCCAAGATGAAGGTCATTGGCAAGGCGGGGTGATGGAGTCTGGTCTTTTATGGGAAGAATCAATTCCATACTATGGTTTAAAGGGAACGGGGTAAAACTAGAGGTGGTATTACAGATCTCTCCATCATCACGTAAGTGGTGTCAAGATAGATCAGGTGGATCTTCCACAGCCGACGAGATGAAAGGGAAGCTGGTGCTAGAGGTCATGTAAATGGTATTGGTTGTGGTTTTGGTGGCCTTGCCCCCAGTCTCTATTGGAGGAAGAGGGGCAGACCTAGAGACAAGAGGAGTCTTTGATGGACCTGGAGGTAGGTGCAACATCATCTCAACTGGATGGACATTCTTAGGGCCTCAGAGGTAGGGTAGGTGGTTTAAGGTTCCACACAGGATCTCCTAGTGTGAAATACTATAGATTGCAGGTTTCCAATACATACTTACTCATGATCTCAGATGGTAGGAAAAGAAAAAAGAAAAGGAAAAGGAAAATGATCATGTTGATCAGGAATGAACCCCACTGTTTCCCTGGTAAATGAGGTTGAGGTTGCAACTGAGGTTGCAGCGATGGCTGGGGAAACAACGAAAGAGACAGGTCTGATGGACCGTCGGTGATGGTGGAGACAAGAGGGTCTATAGAACTGGACATCATGTAGATGGACACGGTGTCTAAAGAAGGTGGTGGGAGGTGAACTTCTTCGATCAAGGTGATCTCAGACTCAAGGGATTGGTGACAGAGGTCAGCAAGAGCCATTCGAAATTCGGGAAGGTCTTGGCAATGGTGGGAGTAATGTCCATACAAGCTGCAAAGGGTGCAAGCATGGTTTGTCCTCAATGCCTTGTTCCTGACTATTGGTGCGGTTGGGAGTTCAACCATGGGGATGTTTTCGTTCGTGTCCATGGCATCCAGACGCGCATGGATCACTGGGATTTCAGGGAAATCCTGAGTTGGATGGCCCTGTTGTTCGCAAACTGCACAAGGTGGAACTTGTCATGGTTCTGCAGTGGCTTTGGTGTTCTTTCCTTTGGCCCTTTTGGGTTGGGGTGGTGCAGATGTGGGTGCAGCGGCTGGTCTATGCGGACTGGGTGGGGGGTGAGAATCAATTGTGATAGGTTGCACCAGAGTTAGCACAACTTGGGGAAAATTGGTGGTTGAGCTGGCGGATCTAGGTACCACACTGGGATCCCCAACGTAAAGTTGGGTAGGCTCAAGGTGGCCATGACCAACTTGCACGCCAGGTAGGGGGAAGAAGAAGGGAGTTGTATGGACCAGAGATGGGCCCACATAACTCCCAGCTGGTTGCATGTGGGGGTGAGGTTGTGGTTGCGGCTGCGCATAATGCTGTGACTGTTGTTGGCGTTGTGGTTGTGGTTGGGGCTGTGGTTGTGGTTGTTGTTTGGGTGCAGCGGTGCTTAATGAGACCATGCACAAGTCCGCAGTTTGATTTTGTGTTAGAGGTGGTGACATCAATGGGAAAGGAGCCGTCATGGCGGGATCGGTAAACAACATGGGGTCCACATTCAATGGTGGGAAAGCTAGTGTGTTTTCAACCATGGTGTTAGTTATGGGGATGCCGTTAGCGTTTGTGGTCGTCCCTTGCGGTTCAATGGTGGTGATGGTAGGGATAACGTTGGCAGGTGTTGTTAACCCTTGCAGATCATGGTAGGTGAGCCGGTGAACTGTCACAATCTTCCCTTCATGGGGGAACATCATGAGGTGGAAGACAGTTGACGTGAATGATCGCATGGCATACATTTAACTCCTCCGAAGGAGGAGGTTGTAATCTAGTTGAGCGTTGACGACCTCAATGTCAATCATGACTGTCTTCCTGGCTAACGTGATGGGGACATGAGGGAGGATTCCTTGGGATTTAGTGGGGTGTCCATCATAATCCCACAGAGGCATGGAAGATGGTTGCATAATTGGTGATCCAAGCTTCTGCCAAACTAAGGTAGACATGATGCACATGGATGCCCCCTCATCCACTATGCATCAGTGCACAACCAAGTTTTGTATGGATACTAGGATTTGGAAGGCGATAGTGGAGGGCATGTGTGGCTCTCCATTTTCTATGTCAAAGGTGATCAGCTTGGAATCGGACGGGTCTACTGCCCCTAGAGCGGCTAGTAGGGCTTTTCGCTGCGTTGGGAACATTTTAAGTACCTCAAGAGTAGACATGGCGGTTGGCGTTTGGGCCAAATCATCCACTACGCAATAGCTGACTGCAACTCTAGTTGTGGTGTTATTGGCGATTCTACATATGGGGGGGTGCGGGAATGGGGGTAATTGGAGAGGTAGGTTGGTTGTCTTAGACGTAGATGCTGCTGACGAGTCAACAGGTTCGGTAGTGGTACCGTCTTGGTTTCATCTAGTCTGTAAGTTGACCTCTTCAGTGGTCATGGTCATTAGGTGGTCGACACCTGTTTTGGCCATGGGTGGTGCCCCCAGAGTGTTGGGAGTGGCCTGGGGAGGAGTGGCAGTTGCCACCAACCCTTGGACTGGTAGTGGGTTTTGAAGCACCATGAGAGGAGGTCCTTGTGGTGTCGGGTTGGGTTGTGCTTTGTTTGTAGCGTTGGAAGCCTGTTGGGCCTCGTTTCAAATGGCCTACTTCGCGTGGCCCATGAGGGGACACTTGAATGTATAGTGCCCATAGACCTCACAGAGTGTGCATGGTTGGTTTGTGCTCAATGGGGCATTGCACCTTGGTGCATTTTTTCACGGGGGAGTTTGGACTGGCTGGTTTTCTGCAGCATTGTTGGGAGGATTCGGTTGTTAACCGCCTCCTTGCGGTTGGTTGTTTCCCTGGTTGTAGGGCCAATTATTTCTAGATTTCCCTTGTTGATTGTTGGGGACAGGCTGGTTGGGACGATTTTTTTGTGCAAACACTTGTCCCAACAGAGCGGGTGGGGCAGGTGGAGTGGGTGGAGGGGGGGCAGGGGCTTGAACTTGTTGCACTGGTGGTGCATAGTAGATTTGTGGCAGTGACGGTGCCATGAATGTGGGAATTTTCCCCACATACTGTTGTGCTGGCCAAGCCATAGCTTGAGCCTGCTACTGTGGCGCAGTTTGTGCATAGGAAGTTTTCACTCCGGACTGAGACATCATTCTAGCATAGTCCGAAGCTTGGTTTTGGTAAGCAACATTAGCAGTGTTGCTTGGTTGTGGTGAAACAACAGGTGGTGTTGGTCGAGGCAGTGGTTGTTGAGATACTGACCCTATAATGCCATCCGCTACATGGGATGCCCCCGGTGTGTCGCGGTAAGAGGTACTTGAACGGGGAGCGTCTGGGATGACGGTATACAAGTATCCCGACTAGGCGTAGATAAGGTCAAATTGTTGGGCCTTCAATATGGCCTCTTCTTCAGATTGGGGACGTTCATATGCGACGTCCTTTGCGATGGGTGGGAGCAAAGTCTTGAGGAACCAATCTAAGAAGATCATGTCATCAAGTTGGATCTTGCACAAGTTGCAGTGCTACCACCACTCATGGATATGATCAGTGATGTGAGTGGCGGTGTTTTGACGGTAGGATAGAAGGATCTCCACCCCCTCGTCATATATGACCGGGAGTTAGAAATACTGTAGGAACATGAAGGCTAGGGAGTTGAAGTCGAGGTACTTGGCTTGTGGCAGCTCAATGTACCATTTGGCTGCAGTATTTGTAAGGGTGCATTGGAACAACCTTAGTCTGATGGAGTCTTCTACGATGCTATTGGATGAGCACCATAGATGGAATGTCATTATATGATTTTGGGGACATTCCCCATCTTTTCCTTCAAACTTTAGGATGTCTGAGGGCAGCTTAGTTGGCATGGGTGGCCAAAAATATTGGTGACGGATGGGGTCATTCGTTAATATTTCCAAGTCATGCAAGTTCAAACAAGCCATGAATGGCATATTTGACCCCAAATTGATGTGGGATGGGGCTGCAATGGGGGTGGGGTTTGCAGGTGCATAATGCATCTACATAGTTGGGGGTGCTTGTGGTGGCACCATGGTGGATGGGCCGATGCCCCCAAGTGTTGTGGGTGGGAAGGTGTGGGTGGCGAGGGCATTTCCCCCCTATATGGTAGTAGGGGCAATGTGGGTGGTTGGTGCACTGCCCCCCTACATGGCAGGTGGGACAATGTGTGTGGAGGGGCCACTGCCCCCATGTGTGCCCACTGGACCAGCTTGGCTGGTCACTATGGGTGGTGGCAATTGGCTAATGACAGTCTGCATGACTATGCTTGGGTTGCTTGCCACATTCTAGATGACTAGTTGTGATGTGGACATGGGTCCACTTGCTAAGGTTAGACTGGAAAATGGATCCGGGTTTGCTATAGCCATGGGGCTAGATGGTGCGGTGTGGAGGTTTGGTTCAGACTGAAATGGGTCTGAATCAGAATCAGAGGATGTATGGCCCTCTGATGGTGTGGGAGATTGCTGAGAACGGCTACGACGGTGCTGACTGAGTGTTCCAAATGGTGGTGGTTCACCTCTTAGGTGTGAGGAAGATTATTGAGGATCAATTTTGTTGGCTTGTGTGTATGAAACTGGTGGGTATGAAATTTTGACCTGGTTTCAATGGCTTACTACTGGCTCAAGGTGGTCTCTCGGCTACCAAGACTGTTGGGGCGAACACCTTAATGGTCCTTAATTTTGGTAACTCCATGGTTTTTATGGAAGCTTGTAAGCGGAGTTGCGAATCAAAATAGTCTTAGGGGTGTCGAGGTTGAGTCAAATCCTTCTTTTTGTAATAAACCCATGGTTTAAGTCCAGGATTTAGGGTTCGAGGTGCCCATGGTTTAAGCCCATGGTTTTGTAATAAGTGCACTATAAATAAGCACTCTTGTAAAGAAGTCAGTTTAGGATTTTGATGTAAGACGAATTGATGCGAAGCTGAGGCTTATTTTGTAAGAAAGGTTAAGTCCCAGCTGTGTGCGTGGATGACCTCTGCAGCTGTGTGCGCAGAGGGTTTTGGATGATTAAGAAGATCTGCAGCTTAGTGCATAGTTTTGAGGAATTGAAGGGATCTGCAGCTGAGTGCGCAGATCAGAACTGTGGTTTTTGTAAAGAGTTGAATAAAACATAGTTCTGTGGACGTAGCCCCTAAACTGGGGGTGAACCACGTTATATCGTGTGTTGTGGTTCTATTGTGTTGTTGTTATGTTCTTTTATGTATTGATAAATATATAACTAATAAGTAAGATCACTGCTAAATACTAACTTCACTGTGAATTCCCAGTAAAGGGTTAAGCAAGGCACTGTTTGTTTATCTAACCGCGAAGCTAAATAAGTGAATATGAAAGCTCTGTATTTTATGAGTATCATTTGTTAGAAGCTAAAGGTACAGTAATATCCCTCTTCTGCTTGCAGAAACCTGATTCTGCGGCACCCCATAGCTATTTCGGGTGAGACTACAACCTGTTCGCAGGTTGTTGCCGAAAGGGCCAACACTGTAGGTCTTTTGTTGGTGCGAAGACAAAAGTATAGAACTTGGGTCTTCCCTAACCCCAACAAATTGGTTCTGTTGCCGGTTGAACTCAGTCTCTTCTTAAGAGGGGTTTACGTCGTACCTTGAGGGCTATGTTTTGGAGACCCTCAGTGAAAGAAATCGGTGATTGGATTGAATAGGCTTATCTGAACTTTGTTGTACAAGAGAACAAAGATCTGCGTCGTAGTTCAAACGAATTTTTACAAAGGTACGTTTTTTTCTAATGTTTATGAAATTTTCTTTGGTAGTATTCACATAGAGTTGCTCCAGTGGTTATCCAGGTTAATAGAGAGAAGGACGAACTTCCAAGAAGGTCAGTTTCCTAATTGGACCCCCGCAAAAATTAATATATTGAAAAGGGTGAACAATGAGATATCCTGAACTGTTGATTTCTGGACAATGTGAACCCTTGAATCATTTGTGACGGAGTTTGCCATTGACACAAGTACGTCCTTCAGCAAAGCCGAATGACAGTTCTTCAAAGGACCAAGGGGTAAGTACTTGAATTCATTTAGTTTGAGAATTAAAATGCTATTGGCTGAAAAAAGGTATATTGCTCATTGAATCAAACTGTTAGATTTAGTATTACTAACCTATGTTTGCAAGTGAAAGTACCTTCGACGAGAAAAGTGGTTTGCTGCGAAGTGGGAAAGGTACAAGAGAAATTTTGAGTCCTATACCCTAGGTCAGAATACCGAGTCTAACCCCATAATTCCATCAGCCTCAGAGGCCGAACGAAACCCCTTCTGTTGGAAACCCTCCGGTAACCCCGCAGTGAAAACCTATTATCCCCGAGAACCCGTCACAGTCTGAAAGTAACCCTAGTGTGAGTATCCCTATCGCAGGTCAGTCTACCCCAGTAATTCCCCCCCCTAGATCCGTGATGGCCCATATGAATGACGACATTAAGCTCCCTGTTTTCAAAGGAACTGGATCAGAGGATCCAGAATAGTTATGGTTCTTATGCGAAGCCGTGTGGACTGCTAAGAACATTACGGATCAAGATACGAGAAGAGCGCAGCTGGTTACTTCATTTAGAGACCACGCTTTGACCTGGTTCATGAAGTTTTCCAGTACTCAGAACCATGTCTTGGCTGATATAAAAGTAGCAATGATAAAGGAATTTAAGAAGCCTAAATCAGAGTCGCGGTGTATCACTGAACTAAAGGAAATTCAGCAGCGGCAAGGAGAATCAGTGTGGGACTTTGATCAGAGGTTCAAAGTTCTGCTAGATCAAGTCAGTTTCACTATTGGACAAGCGCAACATAAGGAATGGTTCATCGCAGCTTTGTTACCGCACATCAGGACTCCACTCATGCAACAGAAGGTTGCGGATCAGTAGGAGGCTTTGGAAATCGCTATGAAGCTTGAAACAACCCCTGTCGAAGATAATTCTGGTATCACTCAAATACAAGCGTAGTTGGCAGCGATGGCTCTAGAGCTTCGCGATATGAAAAAAGGGAAAGCTAGTCACGAAGAGGTTTGGTGTACACGATGTCGGATAGAGGGTCATGACAAGGAACAGTGTCTTGCAGTAAGAAATTTCCTGAATTCTGGCGCACCAAACCCATTCAACCCTAGTGTTCTATATTGTGAGATCTGTAGGACAACTAGCCAGCATCAACCTAAAGATTTCTATCTCCTCCAGAGGTATGTGCAAGTCCCTAAGAATCCTTATTGCAAGTTTTGTAAGTCAGTGGGACACAACGAAGATGAGTGTCGCAACTTTGACCTCATGAGAGAACGAACTTATGATGCTTATCGGGTACAAAACGATGGCCAAGGCAATGATGGATATGGTTACCATGGTAGTACATCAGGTCACAGACCTTTTGGAGGTCGTGGTCGTGGTGGTATGGCTGGCAGAGGACGAGGCTAGGTTTTGTGCTATAACTGTAACTAGGCAGGACATCTAGCTAGAGACTGTCGGAACCCAACTATGACATGTAGATATTGCAGAGCTGTCGACCACGTGATTAAGCAATACCCGCAGCTGATAGCCAATATTCAAGAAAGAAATAGTGCCCCTACTCAGAATATTCAGCTGATCGTTGTGGAGCAACGACATGTCCCAGCCATTAATGTTGTTACCAGGAGTGGAGCTATGACAGAAGTGCAGAACAAGGAGAAATAGCTTGCCGAGGCTTGGGTTCGTAAGGCCCCAGAAAAAATCCCAGCATTTCATGTCGAAAGAGAAAAAGAGACATTTATGGAAGCCAGGAGAGACTTTGCTGACCCCAACACCTCAGTAGCACATGCGAAACAACCTCAGCAGCAGTCGTAGCCGCAAGAAGCTTCGACGGATAAAGTAAGTACACTGTCCTCCTTTTTACAGAGTTGTATGAATCTCTTAAGAAATCAGACTACTTTAAATGAGTTGCAGAAAGTTATTGCTTCTTGCAAACCTCAGCGAAGTCCTGGTAAGGAAAAAACTATTCATAGAGTCAGAAGAACTAGCAGGGAGATGAGATTGAATGCTCAGATAGGAGAATATGACATGACTGATGTCATCTTGGACCTAGGATCAGAAGTAAATGTCTTAACTAAGCAGACATAGGAACAAATGGGAAAACCTCCTCTGGAATGGTCCCCTATACATTTGAGATTATCCAATCAGCAGAAGATTGTGCCCCTAGGAAGACTCCCTAGTATATCAGTAGATATTGATGGAGTCGGTACCCTAGCAGACTTTGAGGTAATTGAAATAATTGATGACAGCAACCCCTATCCAGCACTGCTAGGAATTGAATGGGCAATAGATAATGATGCAGTAATCAACCTGAAGAAGAGGCAGATGACTTTCGAAGGGAAAGGACTAAGAGTCATAGTACCATTGGATCCTTCTCAAGGAGAGAGGTACATCGAGCCAGTAAGAGATGAAGACCAGGATGTTTTGGACCATATCTACAATATCACAGCGAAGGAAGAATATTATGTTGATCCTACTGCCGAAGGTATCATGGATTGGTAGTGTGACAGCTCCTGCATGACGGATTCAGATCATTAGAGGAAATTTCAACTCAAAATGGGCCTTTTAACTTTTATTCAAATTCCATGTCATCATGTGTTAGCCAATGAAATTTATTTAAATTTGAAATACCGTATAGGTCTTAAATTCTTTTTTAATATAAATTTGGGGATAGGTATCATAAAAAAAACTACTTTTTTGTTTGTATTTTTGACATATCGACCTGTGTTTTTACTCAAATTTTGATCGAGAGAGCTCGTTGGATGTGGAATTTAATTCCACATCCAATGAGTACCCACTCGGCATACTTTTGATGGACCTCTCTACCCCAAAAACAAGAAATACCCGAAAAAATGGAATGATGACATCATCATTTCATTTTTTTAGGTATTTCTTGTTTTGGGGGGTAGGGGGGTCCGTCAAAAGTATGCCGAGTGGGTACTCGTTGGATGTGGAATTAAATTCCGCATCCAACAAGCTCTCCCGATCGAAATTTGAGTAAAAACACGGGGAGATATGTCGAAAATACAAACAAAAAAGTAGTTTTTATCTTTTCTTCCTCCAAAATTAATAAATATTATTTTATTATTTTAACTATTATTTTATTAGTTCATTTTAGGAGGCCCATTTTGAGTTGAAATTTCCTCTAATGGATGGCCTAGAGAATTGGCAGAATAGACTATATGAGCTGCATGGACATCGATGTGCAAGAATTACCAAGTCTCTCAGATGGCTTAGTTCACAGACAAGAACCTTACCTGTTTTTGATGGTTCGACAGACCCAGAAGATTTTATTGCGCAATTCTCAGAGCAGGTACCAGACTCACAAAAAATGGAGACTCTAGATTCAGCAGTCAGAGCCATGGTAGCCAGATGGTGGAATGGTCACAAAAAGTACATTCATAGTTGGGAAGCCTGCCAGAAGTCCCTTTGCCTAAGATTCAGGGACCAACCTCAAGAGGTGCGAAGTAGGTTTAATGTTAAGACGAGTCCTCAGGGACATTTGGAGCAATTCTACGAAGCATGGAAGCATGTACCTCATGAAGAATGGGTACATAGGTTTGTGCACACCCTCGAACCTATAACAAAGAACTGGTATGCGGAGGTCGAGCTTCGCCACGGTACTGTAAGTTGGGATAGTCTTGTTGATAGTTTTGTACTGAAATTTTCTATTAATGAGGTTTGTCCTGCTTTGGACACAGCTGTTAGGTTGATCCATACTAAAGTATTTGATGATCAAGAAATAGCAGAATACCAACTTGATTGGAAGGAACAAGAAGCTAATGCAGTAGAATGTTATAACCTCGCAATTGACGAGGATGACGATCATCACAACATTAACATTCCTGAGTCAGAAGGACACTGCGGAGTACATGGACCAGCAGTTGAAGCACCTAAAGTGACTTAGCCCCTAAAGACGTGGACCGTAAACATTGGGTCAAAAGAAAACCCTAAGTATGCTACCATTGGAGATTATTGGGATGACGAAATGGTGAGCAAAGTGACCCAACTTCTCCATGAATATCAGGACCTATCTCTGACAGGGCTCTCAAAAATGAAAGGAATCATTGAGGTGGTGGAATACATTCTGTTATGGGTTGAAGCTCGAAGTGAGGTTGAAGCTGGTATTAGGAAATGTCGAATGTCCTTATTTTGGCGCAGCCAGAGTCACTGCTTGTGCCGAAGAAGGAAAGATTTTTCGAGGCTTATAATACGACCATTGGAAGAAATAAAAATTGGTGGCGCCGGTACGCTACCTGTATTAACTGCCTGTCTTAATGAGACCTTGGAAAATATACCGCCATTTGGACAAGATCTCTATCAGATTTGGTATCATCAATGCACAGTTATGACAGATGTCATGGATGGATTCTATAAGAAGACACCCACACCCGCAACGTTCGCATTTTACATTTTCTTGAGTTTTACAATTGCGTCCATGTCAGCTGATAGCGAGCTTCAGAAGTTAGTGAGAGAATTTGAATAGGAGGGTCTGCCGCACCTTTTCAGCCACCCACCTGTGTCTGTACCCCGTGAAGAGACTCCCCTAGCATTGACCCAACCAATGCAGACACTCTCTACCATGAAAAAAATTAAGCCTGAAGTTCATTCTAAGCAGAACAAAGATAGACACAAGCAATCAGGGAAAACATCGGAGGATCTCGAGATGAATTCGTCCAGCTCAGCAGAGGTCCTGCTTGAAAAGGATGAGAACATTGCACCGCAGCATCCACCGTATCTTCCGCAAGTTCGACCAGGAGTTCATCTCCCTCGGCAGACGAAGATGTTCACATTACGCACCCCTTCGCTGCCCCCAGGTGTGCATCTGGTCGGGACAATGACAGGGAAAATAGACCGGTTCAAGTACGCCGACCACGATACAAATGATCAGGGGAAATTTCCACAGTTCGCACCAAGGACATACTTACACTCTGTCCGCTATCAGGAGACTGGAGCGACATTATTAGAAGTGAAATAGTGGGCTGCTGGCTTGGACAAAGCTGGTTTGTTGAAGATGCTCAATGTGCCCCACTTCGGTCACAGCACATAGGTAACCGTGGTGGTAAAACAATTATTGGTGTTGGTGCATGATGGGTACCTATGGATCGAAAACCAGAAACTCGCTATCAATGGAGAACTCATTCACCGGATTACGGGCCTGCCGAAGGAAGGGCCTGACCCTAGCATTGAGTTTTTGGGAAAACATGAAGATGTGAAGCTAGCACATAGCATGAAGGAACGCTTCGGGCTGATGAAAGGGAAGCGAGGGTATCAAACCGTGGCCATTCAGCATCAAAACATTTGATTCACTGTAGATCTCTTAGCCTACAAGATAATGCAAAAGTGCAGACCAAATGAAGTACCTGCCCCGATTGTCAGTATTGTTGCGAACTGTGCGAAAGGCTACATTTACAATTGGGCAACATACATCGCTAAGGAATTTATTGAAGATGCCTGTGACGTGCAAGAAAAAGGTAGACCCTTTCATTATTCATGGTTGATCATGCTTATTGCCCTGATCGGGTGGAAAGAGCCCACCGAGGCGCAGTTTATTAACGTACCTCCAGGCATGCCAGGTGCAGTGAGGTACGCATCGCTCTGGGTGTCATAGGACAAAGCATCCCAGCAGATGATGAACACTGTGTTTGCCTTTTACACCATGAGTATCTCATATGAGATTGTAAAGACCCCGCGGCTCAGTAATGAGCTATTCTCTCAATATGATGGAGTGGCCAACTTTAGGGCCGACATGCACAATGTCTTCATCCAGTCCCGCGTAGATAAGAAGAAGGCATGCTGGAAGTTGCCATATGTGGTGACCAAAGAAGAAATCCTCGTGGTATTTCAGCAGTGGCCGGCTGAATGGTTGAAGGACGCAGGAAAAAAGCCCTGCATTCCAATCCCTCTTGTCACCAATGTGGGCACTGGCCCTAGTCAGATGCAGTAGAATGACCCACTCGAGGAAAGTGAAGAACAGAGTGCATCGTAGCAGAGTGAAGGCGATCAGGGTGGAGATGACAGAGATGAAGAGGAAGCAGAGGATTCGATCAAAATAGTCTTAGATCCTAATTGGCTGGATAAGCTCAAGTCGCCAGAAGCAAAGGAAGTGACCAAACCTCAGTTCCAAAAGAAAATGAAGGCCTCAAAAGACAAGAATATCGACAAAGAAATCACCTTGACCACTGAGGAGCTTGATCAGGCTCTGACAAAGTCCATAGAATTTTCACCAAGAAATGGTCAGAGTTTACAACTGCGCACCTTGATGCACTCATCGGCGTAGCTCGCGGAATTTCAGAGCTGAAGGACTTAGTAGAAAAATCAGCAACTGGTGCTGCAGCAAGCAGCACCCCAGTAAGTGCACGGCCAGACACAAGACAATGGCCAGCTAAAGAAAATAGGGGACAAGTGTCAAGCGTAGCACTCATAATAACTGACGCAACATCTCGCTCAGAGATGAGCATGATAGTTGGAATCGATTACACCAAGATGTCCATGACGGAGTTGCATCTCTTCCAAGTAGTGATCATGAAGGAGATCCAAGCACGGGACTACTACTCACAGATACAATTGGAAAATACCATGAAGCAAAGCGAGAGCCTCGAATCGCAGTTGAAGGAAGCAGAGCATAGGAAGAGTAACGCAGAACGTAAGCAGGTCACATTGGCACGAGTATTGGATGAGGCATGTTGAAGTCTTCCTGACTTTGACATACAGGCTGAGGAAGAGCTGGAGCAAACAATTGCCAAGATGAAAGACTACACACAACACACTCGCAGTGAAATAGAGAAGCTCAAAGAAAAACATGAGGCTCAAATTGCGGAGCTTCAACTACGCATCATCGTAGAGAGCCCACCAGAGGTCAGGGAGAAGCGTCGCAGATACATTCAGGCTTCAGCAATGAAGATCTCTAATCTTGTAGGCAGCACAACCAACCTTCTAGAGGAAAGCGTCGATGCCTGGACAACACTGCAGGAAAACCTCGAACTACAAAAGCTGCAGGAAACCATCAAGCAGTGACAAGCAGAGTTGGACACAGTAAAAGTGGAAATTAAGACCCTGCCCCCTATGCAGAAAATGCTCAAGGTAAAACAAAGCAAGGAACTCTAGCAGGATATTGAGTCATACAGAACAAAAGCAACACTGCTGGAAAATTCTATGCAGCCCCTTGTCAACGAGGCCTTGGAATTGAGTACTGCTGTGGACAGCCAGCTCAAAGTTCTGAAGGAGTACAATGCATTTGCACAGGAAAAGGCTAGCAAAGCATCAACGACAGCATTGCAGGAGCTGGTGGAGAAGGAGCAAGCAGCCGACAATATCATGCATTGCCTCAACAAGCAGTTCACTATCTTTGCCAACAAAGTTCTCCCACCAGAAAAGCAGCTGAGTGTCCTGGGATAGGACACTAGTGAGTCTTAGGGGCATGTTGGGGTGCGCACCTTAACGGTCCTTAATTTTGGTAACTCCGCAGTTTTTTGGAAGCTTTTAATCGGAGTTGTGACTAAAAATAGTATTAGGGGTGTCGAGGTTGATTCAAAGCCTTGTTTTTGTAATAAACCCATGGTTTAAGTCCAGGATTTAGGGTTCGGGGTGCCCATGGTTTAAGCCCATGGTTTTGTAATAAGTGCACTATAAATAAGCACTCTTGTAAAGAAGTCAGTTTAGGCTTTTGATGTAAGATGAATTGATGCGAAGCTGAGGCTTGTTTTGTAAGAAAGGTTAAGTCCCAGCTGTGTGCATGGACGACCTCTGTAGCTGTGTGCGCAGAGGGTTTTGGGTGATTAAGAAGATCTGCAGCTTAGTTCGCAGTTTTGAGGAATTGAAGGGATCTACAGCTAAGTGCGCAGATCAGAACTGTGGTTTTTGTAAAGAGTTGAATAAAACACAGTTCTATGGACGTAGCCCCTAAACTGGGGGTGAACCACGTTATATCTTGTGTTGTGGTTCTGTTGTGTTGTTTTTATGTTCTTTTATGTATTGATAAATATATAACTGATAAGTAAGATCACTGCTAAATACTAACTTCACTGTGAATTCCCAGTAAAGGGTTAAGCAAGGAACTGTTTGTTTATCTAACCACGAAGCTAAATAAGTGAATATCAAAGCTATGTATTTTATGAGTATCATTTGTTAGAAGCTAAAGGTACAGTAATATCCCTCTTCTACTTGCAAAAACCTGATTCTGCGGCACCCCATAGCTGTTTCGGGTGAGACTATAACCTGTTCGCAGGTTGTTGCCGAAAGGGCCAACACTGTGGGTCTTTTGTTGGTGCGAAGACAAAAGTATAGAACTCGGGTCTGCCCTAAGCCCAACAAAGACTGCTAGAAGACAACACTTGGCTTGTTCGTCACGGGTAACTCTACACAATCAGAAGGGGTTGTTGCCCGTTTCACTTCTCAGTGGCCAGCTACTTTGGGGTTCCTGTGGTACTCCTCACAATGAGTTTTTGGTCAAAGCCCAAGTACTTCCCATAGTTGTAGCAGTCAGGGACTTATGTCCTCAAATACTATAGAGTTGGTTGAATTTAGTGTAAATTTGGTAACTTTTAAGGCTCACTCAACGTCATGAACTGAGTTGGGTTAATTATGTGGTATGGTGTGTTGGTTTCCTTGCTTGTTCTGGTATTTGGTTTGCAAAAATGTAAACAGAAACTTGTAAGAAAATATGGTAATTAACCTTGAATTGTTGGCCTAAATAAGTGTCTACCTCTCAGTAGTATTCTTCTTCAACCAAGAGAGGGTGTTGGGCTCTCAACACAATCGGACTAAGCCCATCCTTAGATCCTCAGGTCACCTCCCAAGTGCTAGGTTGTTCAAGCACAGAGGATGCTTAGCGCCATAAGAATCCATACTTCTCTACCCCCCGTACCTTCCAGGTCACCTGGTTTTAGTGGTTTTAGAAAAATGCCATGGAGTGCCTAGATCTATACGAGTCGTCCCTTCGTCGTATCCCAGAATACCCCGAAGGGTGATGACTGGGTAGAGGAGGAAGGGGGAAGCAAGATCTTTGATTTTAAGTTGATTTTAGTTAGACTAGGTTCATTTTATTAAGCCATAATGATTTAATTAACATTTACACATTGTTCATGAAATAAAATGCAGAAAANCGTGCACCTGTAAAAGTCTCATTTTTGCGAATTGGATTCTTATCAAACCATAAGGAATCACCTCAAATGGTTGAAAACCCACTTCAGAAATGGGCCCTTTTACCCCTAATCATGAGCATATTTGCAAATGGATCAACTATTTAGGCCGAAAATGAGCCCGAACATAGGTGAATTTTCAGAAATTCGGTTCAGTCGTTTTGCATAGTTGAGTGATCTGCAAACCATGAATGGATAACAGTAACTGGTATTGTGGCCAAATGGGCTTGTATTAGCCTCGAGAAGCCTCAGAAATAACTAGAAATTTAAATAAATAATAATATAACATGGATTTAACATGAAAGTTATGAAAAACTAGGGCAAAAATTTTAAAAACTTGAGAATAAAAAGTTTGGCCCAGGGATCCTGTGGGATCAACCCAGTGGAGTCACCAGTTCTGTAGCAGGGATTTATCCTTCCTAGATGGAAGGAATGGCTCCCTTTAATCTATAGGATGGAAGGGTAGGTTCCTATGTGGAAATACAGAAAAGAAAAGAGGGAATGAAACTAGATAGAAATAAAAGCAAAGATGGAACCCCTTTGCACACAAGGTTATGGATTAAAGACCTCCGAGACCCTGCATACAATAATGGAGACCTGAAAGAACATGTTAGGCCATAAACTTGCAAGCAACTATATGTTAGAAAAACTCAAATAAACAAAATAAAACAAAAATTATACCTCTTAGTGGAAATGGGCCACCATGCCCTAGCTTGGAGAAGCACCTCTCTCTTGGCAATGGTGGAGCTATGGCTCAAAGGGAGATGGATGAGAGGGAGTGTGGGTGGCTTGAGAGACAAATGGTCTCAAGGCATCCACTTGGGTAGCATAATAGTATGCAAGGGAGGAATGTTTTGAGAGTGCCCCCCACCCTCCTTCTATAGTTTTTCCAAGGGATTTTAGGGTTTTAAGCTCTTGGTCAATGCTTTAGCCCCTTTCTTGGGCCTTTAGCCCCTTCCACCCTAACTTTAGCCCCTTTCATGGTTTTAGCCCCTTTTTTAGGGATTTAGCTCTTGGGGGTCTATTTTGGGCTCTTTTTTCTGGTTTTTTACCCTTTTCTTCATCCTTGGGCTCTTTTGGAGGTGTGGGGGTCAAATGGAAGGTCATGGAAGGTCTTATAGAGTGAAATGAGTGTTGTGAGGTGGTGTCCTTCGGTGGTGTAGGCCATTGAGAGTTGTGTGGGGTATTTTTGAGTTAACACATTGCAAATTGATCTACAAAACCAAAATAGTTGTTGATGGAACCATAACCAAGTACAAGGCTTGGTTGGTGTAAAAATGGTATTCTCAGGTCCAAGGCTTGGACTACAATGAGACATTCTATCCAGTAGCTAGAATGGACCCCATTAGGCTGGTATTGGCCATTGCTGCTTCTAAGAGATGGTAAGTACACCACATGGATGTGAAGAGTGCCTTCCTCCATGGTGATTTGGAGGAGGATATCTCTATTAAACAACCTGGGGGGGAATTGATGATCCTTCCTTAGTATGCAAACTAAGGAAATCACTATATGGACTCAAACAAGCCCCAAGGGCATGGTACTCCAAGATGGATGCCTTCCTCATCTCTCAAAAGTTGGAAAGGTGCAAATCTGATTGCAATGTCTACATGAAGAAGAAGGAGGGGTTCTTGCTTCTAGTTGTATTGTATGTGGATGACCTTCTCATTCCTAGCAACTTTGATGTTGGATTGAGCAACATCAAGTCTGCTCTTAATAAAGTATTCACTATGACCGACTTAGGACTGTTAAGACAGTTCATTGGTCTTGAATTAAGTAAAAAGACTTCGGGAATCATGATCTCACAGTCCAGGTATTCATCAGACATGCTTAAGAGGTTCCACATGGAGGATTGCAAGATATCCCCCTGCCCTTTGTTATGAGGCATTAGGCTTGAAGAGGGTGGTTCCACACGTTTGGTGGGAAACACTCTCTAGACACAACTCATCGTAATCCTTCTGTATCTCACTCATTTGAGACCAGACATATCCTATGTTGTGAGTGTTGCTGCCAGATATATGCAAGAGCCACATGAGCGACACTAGAAGGAAACAAATAGGATCTTGCACTGTGTGCAAGGTACTATTGATTATGGGATCCACTATGCTACTGGAGAACAGCTGGATCTCACAATATTTACAGACTCAGACTGGGCACGATATGGAAATGATAGGATTTCCACCTAGGGTTTTGTATTCATGATTGGATCTAGGATAATTTGTTGATCCAGCAAGAAGCAAACATCCCTTGCACTTTCTTCAGCAAGAGCAGAGTATCGGGGAGCTGTGAATGCAACTATTCATGTTGCTTGGCTGCGTGGCATCTTAACAGATTTTGAGATTCAGACTTATCCTACAATAGATATTTATATTCACAATAAAGATCTCAAGTGATCATGTTCAGAAGTAGAGGACAAAGCACATAGAATTTCACATGCACTACATTTGGGAATTGGTGCATGACATAACCATCACACTGCACTACTATCTGATAGAGGATCAGATTGCAAATATTTTTACCAAGTCTTTTACTGAAAAGATATTTTCCTTTCTCAGGTTTCTTTTGGGCATTAAGGCTTGATTCTCAGTTCCTATCTTGAGGGGGTTTTCCCAAGAGGTTTCCCTACCTCATTTGTATTATGCCTCTTAGATTTTATATTGGGTGACCTATGGTCTTGTTACCAGGGCCCATAGTTTTCCAAGTTAGGATTCAAGGGGGGTGTTAGGGTTATTAATCCTCCCTTGTTCATACATTCTATTAGATTAATTAGCCTAACTTCAAAACCTAAATTAATTAATTGGGTCCACTAGTACAATTGGGTCCACTTGGCCCAATTAGGACACATGTACCAGTCATTGAAGTGTGGGGAACAATACTAGAGGTTAACTACCACTTACTGCATGGGAATGCATTAGTTAGGGCATCTCCTAGACCAATCCCTACATTTTAGGAGCCACTGAGAGTCCTGGCACTAACCTACTTCAGTTAATTGGTGTTAGTACTAGTTAGTCTTAGTTAGACCCTAGTTAGATTGAGTTACTCCACAGTCAGTTAGGCTAGCACTACTAATGCATAGATAATACATGGTTGCATGGGGAGGAGTGCTTTTCCTACCTACCATAATCAATTGAATTGAGTTAACTAGATGTCAGTGGTTGTTGGAGTTATTGGTCATTAGGGAGTTGTCTATTTGGACTCTGATATTGATTGGGAGACCTTGAGTTAGAGATTCAGTTAAATACAATCTTATCCACTTGGAGGATTCGATTTCATTACTCATGCATACGAATTCTTTCCTATGTAAACTATTGTAACACCAGATATTATTATGATGAATATATTGTAAATTCCTAAGCAATACTTGTCTTTTCCCTGTGTGGTTTGTTTTTCTTAGTTTGTATTTTCATCCTCCATTCAATTGCTGCAAACATTATCAGAACTCTCTGCTTGAAGATATAAATGGAATTCAAATTCTAATATGGAGTGGTCTTGAAGTTTTGGTGAAGTGTCACAGTATATATTTGAAGTGGCGTACTAACCCTTGAGGCCCCCTTAAAATATGGATATCCACAAATTAAGGATTAGTTTTAGGACACCCTAAAAGAAGCTACATGAAATTATGAATTGTGTAAATAGAAGATCAAACATTTATTTGTTCATCAATCAAGACTGTCTTTGTTATTGTACAAATATGGAATGAAACTGTGAAATTTTGTGAAGGATCTAGTGTGGAAGTTTCGGGGATCATCTTTTTTTCTTTGGTGGATATTGGTAAAATTGGCATAACTTTCTCATAGGATATCATAATTACAAAAGTCCAGGCTTGTTGGAAATATTATTGGAAGGGATATGTGATGACATGATCTAGAGATTGTTTTGATGAAGGGTTTATTTCATGTTTATTCATCTTGAAAAAGGTATGATTGTTGTGCATGGGTCACTCTTTTGATGGTCATGCCTCTCATGGGATAGGTTCCATATTGTTGTCTTGAAAAAGGTGTAAAGTTTGTACATGCTCTAGTGATTCTTTCTTGGCATAGTTGATGGTGATCTTGGTAGTTCTCTTGGCATATTTTATGATGGTATTGGCATAGATATTGATGATTATCTAGGAATATTGTATGATGATCTTGACATAGATATTGATGATTATTGTTACAGATAAGATATCCTATGGCTTGGGGTGGACAACAATAAACCCATTTCCAAGCATGCTGAATATATAAATGAAACTAACACTAAGGGACAAGAAGTGTGCCTTATCTTGGATGTTCAATGTAGATCCTTGTTGAGATTTCAATCAAACTTGTGCCTACAAATTTCCCTCAACAAAAACAAGATATACAAGCAAGATATATGTACAGTGTTAGAATCTAATCTAGCATGTTACATTCCAATACATAAATAAAGTAATTACATCCATGTATAAGAATATTCATAATTACACATGCAATGGACAATAAATGGATATTTCTATTAACATGAACATAGATACAATTGAAAAGATGTCCCTCACAGCATGGAAATTATCAATCCCTAAAAACTCAACCCTAGCTTGTGAATACTTGGAAGAGGATTCCTCTCCACCTCCCCAGATATAGTTGAATAGAGAACTTAATTGGGAAGAGGATTATGTCCCGCCTCCCTTGAATATATCGTTGCCTAGAGAATTTATTGTGGGCCATGCATCGGAAATACATATGAGCTTTGTGTACCTACCTGCAGGGATTCGATATACGCAGAGTGTCACAACGAGTTTTTCATCAGCTTTACTCATGGATTGCATTAAACCAACCAAGGGCTATGAGGACCACGCCAACACAACTCCATTTTTAGGATAGCACCATGTGATAACTAGAAATCTTCCTCGCACACGAAATTTTGTAGCCTGGATAACCTCCTCGTCACTTATACTTATAGGAACTATAAAATGAGATGGGTATGATGGGCATAAAACATACTTAGAATTTATTTCACTAACTCTCCACCATTCGCAAATTTGATTACCACTGCTGAGAACCCTTCCTATACTCTTCAAAAAACTGCATACTTAGATTCAAGTTTTTGACCATGGAAGGCTCACCGGTGAAGGCATATAGATTTGGTAGTCTCAATGCTGTCATAATCCTCGTCAGTTCATCCTTAATTATTTTTCTCTATTTAGTTTGAAGAAATACATAGACAATAATTTGCATGTCCTTGCCTACAAGTCGGAGAAGACCTATAAATCTATAAGTTTTATGGGTTACCTTAGATTCATGTTCCCTAGACTCTTCTATCATAGCTAATGGAATTTTTCCCAAAGGAGTCACCTGTCTTGATGTGTTGCTCATAAAAAGTAGACACAAATTGGTTATGAACAGCATGCCGTAATCATGGGTGTTAACCAAAAGAACAGTAGAAAAAATTAGTGGCAAAATGGACTCGAACGTTAGAAGAAATTCGTCAAGGCCATAGGCTCAAAATGTCTCTTTAAATGACTTTACTTGAGTCCAATCTACCAAATCCAAATCTATGCTACTAACGTTCTCCATACTGTTTTTAAAGTTCTAGAGAGTAGAAGGGATTGGATTGATTCATCTAATTGCAAGACCTTCTACTTAAATACAAAAAAAAAAACAAAAGATGCGAAGGGTTGTGGTCTTATTGACTAATATTTTAATTACGCACAAACCTAAAATCACCATAAAAAAGTATTTTAACTCGTATAAAAAATATATATTCAATATATTAAATATAAAACCAAATTATGGTTACTTTTCTACGTTAAATTGACATAGAATTAATAATGATGCATGATCTACATGACCACCAAAGTTGTGGTACTTTGACCCATTAGACTACATGGAGTTGTAAGATTCTGGCCAGAAATAATGATGTATCTATCCAGTCTACAAAAAATTCTTTTAATTTATATAAAAGTAAATATTTAATATATTAAATATAAAACCAAACCATGGTTAATTTTCTATGTTAAATTTACATATTATTAATAATGATGTGTGGTCTACATTAACCCCAAATTTGCGGTACTTTGGTCTATTAGACCACATGGAGTGGTAAGATCCTTGCGATAAATAATGATGTTTCTACCAAGTATGATGATGTGGAAAATCCCTGAGGCCCCTTTGAGAATATATGGAGTGGTCTTTAAGGCCACCAAAATTTGAAATTTGTGTAGCAATCAACAAAAGGAATAAATCCAACCATGGGGAGCACTTATGGTAGGGAACTTTAAGGAGTCAACTACAAGACCGATGATTAGGTGATATAAATCATTGAAGGATGGTAAGAAATTTTTCAAGGCCAAAGGCTAAAATGATCTCTTTAAATGACTCTCCTTGAGTCTAGTCTACCAAATCCAAATCTATGTTATGAACGTTCTACATACTGTTTTTAAATTTCTGGTGAGTAGAAGGGCTTGGATTGATTCTTCCAATTGCAAGACCTTCTACTTATACAAAAAAAAGCAAAAGATGTGAAGGGTTGTGGTCTTATTCGACTAATATCTCCATTATGCACAAACCTAAAATCACCTTAAAAAAATCTTTCAACTCGTATAAAAAAATATATTCAATATATTAAATATAAAACCAAATCATGGTTACTTTTCTATGTTAAATTGACATAGTATTAATAATGATGCGTGTTCTACATGACTACCAAATTTGTGGTACTTTGGCCCATGTGTGGTAAGATTCTCCTGAGAAATAATGATGTGTCTAACAAGTTTATAAAAAAGTATTTTAATTTATATAAAAATATATATTTAATTTATTAAATATAAAATCAAACCATGGTTAATTTTCTATGTTAAATTGACATATTATTAATAATGATGTGTTGTCTACATTACCCCCAAAGTTGTGGTACTTTGGTCTATTACACCACATGCAGTGGTAATATCCTCATGAGAAATAATGATGTGTCTACCAAGTATGATGATGTCGACAATCCCTAAGGCCTCTTTGAGAATATATGGAGTGGTCTTGAAGGCCACAAAAATTTGAAAGTTGTGTAGCAAGCAACGAAAGGAATAACTCCAACCATGGGTAGCAGTTATGGTAGGGAACTTTAAGGAGTCAACTATATGACCAATGATTAGGTGATAGAAAGCATTGAAGGATGGTAAGAATGGTTTTACCACCCGGTAATTTTTTTTTAAATTTTACCCTGTTTTGATGCACCCGATAACCATATGAATGGTGTTTGTGTAACATGACCACAATGGTAATGATTATAAAAAATAAAATAAAAATCTCTCAATTTTTTTACCCTAATCCAACGTGCTCCATTACGGAATAACCCGTTCATTTAGGATATATAAATGCATAGATTGTAAACATTAAAAAAACTATTTTTCGATCCTTTTTTCAACTTTACCCTACTTCAGTGCTTGAAATTATAGGTTGCAATGGTGCTTTTTGTATATAGAAATGCACTATTAATGAATATAATGGTATAAAAATAGTTTCTTTCGATAATTGTTTTTAATATTACTCTACAATGGTGTGTAATATTAAATAATGCACCACTAGTTGATATAAAAATATTAAAAGAAAATGTCTATCATTTTTTTCTAATTTCACCCTGTGTCATTGCTTTTAATTACACATGACACAGGCAATGTTCAAATATCTAAAAGCATAGTTAATGGAACTAAACACAAAAAAATCATCTCGCAACTTCTTTAATTGTATCCAAAATCGATGCACCAAATTAGTGCAGTGTATTATATAGAACAAACCTTAATTTATTTTTATTATTTAAAACCAAACCATGGTTAATTTTCTATGTTGAACTAACATATTATTAAAATTATTCCTAGTCTACATGACCCCAAAAATTGTGCAAATGTTTGACATAACGTTAGATATATCAATGTCAATGCCGATGATCATGATTCATGTGATAGTACTTTTGGATCTTGATTTATCATAGTGGCACCTAAATGATTGTAATCATGGCACTTTTAGACCTTGATTAATCCTAATGAGGGGTAAATTACCTTAATGTCACCTAAATTGCTCTAATGGCATTTGAGCGTCCCCAACAACAATTACTAGACCCTAATGGAATCTAATTGACCCTAACAACATTACAATGATGCATTATGATAATTATGATGGAGTGTATGGATATGATTTTATAAGTATAAGACTATATCATCCATTTTTGTGAGGTAGTAGGGCTCCTTACTCATTATTATCGCAATTATATTGATGATGACTACGACGATGACAATGATGGTTATTTATTGTATGATGATGATGACGATGTGGATGTCAACGATGATTATGTATGTGGTATGAATTTTGGATCCTATTTGATTCTAATGGAACCTAAATGTCTGTAACGACATCTAAACAATCCTATTATCATCAAAATGACTGTAACAACATATAAATTACCTTAACAATTATATGACATTAATCCTAATGTTGATGAGTGATTAAGAAGACTAATGGGATATGAGTGACCATAATGAAAATGACGATGATGATTTTGTTAATGATGTACTTAATCCTAACGATGATGATGATAAAGATGATGTTGATATACCATATGGCATTGATGATGATGATGATGATGACAACATCGATGTCCGCAATGATGATGCATGTCATAATACTTTTGGATACTACAGGACTTGAGATATTGGAGTTAATAAAAAGTAATAGAGGTTGCGAGGTATTGACCATAAAAATATTGCTATCCATTGGGTTTTACATTAAACAATATGTCCATTGGGTTTAGTAGTTCCCCCACCCCCAACCCCCCACCCACCTACACGGCCCTTGCATAAAGGTAGTACAACACCACCTATCATGGTGCTACCAAAATGTCACCCTACAAGGTTGTTCTGGACAACCTCCCCATCCATACTCTCATTTTTACCAAGAACATCCAAGGCACAAGAAGTGGATATCAATATTAACATGCTCAAGTGCATGTATTTGTGGGTATTTATCTTCATTCCTTACCATGAAAATCTACATTCAAACTTTCAACCCAAACTTTGATAAATTACTCATTTAAAAATGATTTATGGGTATTAAACATGAATTCCATGAGAGCCCAAAATGACTCCCTGAAAATTCATTCATTCTTTAGAGAAACAAAAAGAACAAGCTGGCCGGCTTCTTCATCTCTCAGAATCATAATTGAATTGGTTGTCAACGTGGGATCTGAAGTTTTGGTTTTCTTTATTCTTCTTAAGAATGAAGACATGAGGACAATGGATTGGGTTACAAAGAATAGGAATTCACATTATTATCCATATTCCAAAGATGTTTAGGAATTTAATTGGGTAGATAAGCACATATCGATAAGAACATTGAAATAGTTGGCAGATAAGGTGGGGTCAGAGTGGGGCCACATACCCTTTACTAGGTTTGCATGGTGGTCAAAGATCCCATGCTTTGTCCATGAGTATTAGTGGTAAATGTTATGGCTCAATACCTTCAATTTCAACCTCTACCTATGGAAATATCCCCAAGGATCATGATTACTTTTATCAACCTTGATATTTCCACCAAATCACACTTGTAGGAAACAATCTCTAATTAAGTACACGTGTGATGATTGGAGCCTCACACATTTCCTATAAACCCCAATGATAAATTTTATGTCCTAATAGGTACCCTATATTTCATCCTTAAACAATGGGATCAATGTTTAATGCTTTGATAATAACACATGCAAGTTTAATGTAAGCTACTATAACTTGCAAAGTTTGCATTGACATTTATTTACCCAAACTTAACATGAGCTCCCCCTTTGAGAAAGGTGTAAGGTTGAATTCTATATCCTTCATGTTAAAGTGGGTATTTGCATTACATTAATGAAAAATTATTGTTCATAGTGTCTTAACAGACCATTTACCATGTAACACTTGTAAATAACCACTATATATGGTAATAAAAAAAAACCTAAAAAAACATTTTTTAACAAAAGAAATTACATACATTTACCAAAACTATGGAACACCAAAGGGGTGACAGGTGTGAGGGAGAGGGGGTGTCATTTACATCCAAAAGGGACAAGAAGAAGAATGTTATGCATGGGGGGGGGTCTTGGAAAGGAATCCAACAATATGGAAGAAGTCCCTTCCCTTTACCTAGGCCTTCTCCCAATTAAGGAAAGAGGAATGAGATCAGTGAAAGTAATCGGGGACTCAATGGTGGTTATTAAAGTCTTGTGTTCATGAGCCAAAGAATACTTGATGCCACTTAGAAAAACCATGAGAAGTGTGAACCTCATAACATAAACCTTCAAATCAATATCATTCCACAACGTTCAAAGGCAAAATAATGGGAAAATAGATGTATTGGAAAACAAGGGGCACCCTTAAACAAGGGACCCTCAAAATAAATGAGGGAGCCTAATCGCATTTAAACCTTCCATGATTCCATCCCATTCGAATCTCATACCAAGGCATTCCTCCCGGGAGGTTGATGGACAATAATATCTAGACAATGTGTACATTAATTGTTTGATTGATAAGATGGGAGGGATATATATCACTCACGAGAAGGATTTAACAAGCTTTGTCTCAAAGCTCATATCACATTGTATACAACGACGAAATCTCTCTTGATGAAGGCAATTTCTGGGCGATTATGAAATGTCCTATTGAATCCTACCTTGGTTACTAGCTCCTGCCAACATTGGTGGGCACCAAAAGATAGACTAAAGGATCATTGGAAGGATATGAGGGATGCCAGCCAGGTTAACACTCAACTGGAGTAGCTTCAATTGGCAGACAATTCCGTCCAAGTAGTGGAAATGACCTACATTCACTGTCAAGCATGAAAATTAAACCTTCTTTGTTTGTTGTTTCATAATGCAAAGCTCTGATTCCAGAGATCCCAAAGAATGGCCCGACCTTGACAGGGTTTGAACCAATAGTTACCAATGTTCTTGCGATTATGATTTAGCTACTACAACTAGATTCATGCTTTAATTATGTGCTTTCTTCTATGCTTCATTGATCATGATGTGAATTCAGTGAGTACTTCAGACGTTGAGGTTAACATATTATGTGGAGGAGAATTGCGGTGATGGCTATTGGCGTGGTGATGAGGATGAGCAGGCATAAAATACAAGTAAAGGGGAAACTAGGATTTTGATGGTGAGAGGGAGGCCGAGCATTATCTGAGCACTATTGTGGTAGAGCGGCTCTGTATCTAAGAAAAAAAGATCTCTATCTTTGTGGGTCATTTGCATTTGCATCTGGGTATATTGGTGTTCTGAGTCATGGAAACTTGAACGGTTTCTTTCTTCACCACCACTCCCAATAACATCACGAGTCCACCTTGTACAACATTAGAATTTAGATGCCAATTGCTGACTTTGTTCTTTCCTCACCTAGGCATGTTTGTCTTCCACGAAAATGAACCTCCCTTCTTTCTCTCTCCAGCACCGAATTTTTATGCAGCGATGTGTCTCCATCCTCTATGACTGCAATTCTCAGGATTGCTCTCTGCGATCTCCTCTTGCAAACACAGACTTCAACAAGAGCTCAACTACCCACGTGGGATTAGTAATTTCTCTAACCCTCATGGACTTATTATAAATTGATGTTAATACAATATATCAATACCCTTTATTTGTTGAAATAGAAATTGTCATAACAATTTGATATATCAATATCAATAGCATAACCACATTGTATTAAAGTGATTTTCCTATTCAATTAACACCACTACAGCCAATCTTCATATGACTGCAATTCATTGAGAAAAATATTCACAAACTACCACTTGAAGACTTAATTTATGACTGCTGCAAGATAACTCACCAACAACTCTATCTACCCCCCCACAATCATCAACATCCACCACCACAACCAAAGTCAAGCTTTTCTAAGATGCCAAAGGTATTTTTCTCATTTCTAGGAAGATAGTTTTTTACTCCAAAATTGGAAGTTGAGTAATTATCTCAATATCCTTAACTTATTTTCTTTCACACCATAGGTTTTAAAAATTATGAAACCTTGCCAACATTGCTTAATTTTTTATTGAAACCCTTGGAGCTAGAGTATCTATTGCTTTAACTATTTTATGCCACAAACTAGCATATAAACAATGTTATCTCTTCTTTTAACTTGCTCTAATATATTTTTTGTAAGGAATTGTAATTTAATAAGACAATAAGTTACAATGAAAGCTGTAACATTTTTACTAACTTGGATCGGCATAAATTTAAAAAAGACTATTAATATTTATGCCAATTTATTTTAAAATAATTTACTTTTTTTTTACTTTTTTGTCAGTTTTTTCAAAACAAAATATTTCCTATCATAATCGTAAAACAAGTTTTAAACTTGCAATGTCTTGAAAATTATCTTTATATAGTGTTCATAGAGTCACAGAAATACATAATTAAATTAAGCAATATATGATTTTGTAAACAACATATAGTGGTCATGAACATCGCCTTAATGCATTTTGTACTAATTTTTTAAGAAAAGATTAATCAGTTACATTTAAATGAAAACAAATGATTAACATCATTTGTTAATTTATTAGGATTCAATTATACATAAGAGGTAATTTTATCTTCAATATTAAAAAAACACTACTATTTTTTTCACTTTCAAATTTATTTTATCTTTTTTTTCACACTTTAAAGAGTTTTTTTCACTTTTTGAGGCAATTGCTAGTATAAAATTTTACTATTAATTTAATAACGACCTCCAAATACTATTTTTTTATATCACCACAAATCACATAATTTTTTCTTTCATCCCAATTTACAAAGATACTTTTGTACCAACACGCGCTAGACTTAGTGTTGCTCCCATCAATCGACTCTACCATGCTCTGCATCTCTTTGGTTGGTGAGTAAATATTTTTCCTACTAATCGTCTTTAAATAGAGGCGTTTCAATCGCTTTCCACAACTTCTTAGCTCTCGATCAGCGCTAGGATCGTCTCTGGCTACGCTATACGATTTTCTCTGGTATTTTTCTGCTCTCTTGGACTCTAGGTTTGGAGAAATCCCCTATCTACTTTTTATAGCCGTGCGGGTATCAGTAATTCGGTAGGTTTTAGGTTTTTCAAGTTCTACAGGAGTTTATCGCCATGGCGACTTTTGGAAAGCCAGAAAACCCTCTCAAGAGGGTCGAAGGTAAGTAACAATATATAGATTTAGTTTTACATTGTTGTTCATTGTATTTTAATTTTATTTGGCATCAACCCCCGCTTTTACTTGGATTGACTAAATCTTGCGAAGGACAAATTTTGAAGAGTTGAAATTTGAAGAACTTTGTATTTGAATGGGTTTCTGAGATTCATAAATGTTTATATATTTTTTGACTAGCTAGGTTCATGTTCTAGAGTTAGGTTTTGACATTTCCTACATATATTTTCTTTGGCTTTATTGAATATGATTTGTTGTTTAAAAACTGCACATTTAAGCTCTAGTTACAAGTGCGCGTGCAACAATAGATGTGTTGATGGACACTGAAGATTAATAGAATTTTCTAAAAAGGCTTTATCGTTGCATCACTTTAATTATTTCACTATACTTGATCTTTCCTTTTTAGTATTTTAAGTTATTTTTTAAATCCCTCGAAATTTTATGTCAGAGCCTTGTTACAAAAGTTTTCGTCCCATGAAGTATTGTAAGGACCTAATTATTATAGAGGATTGTAGATAGGGCCGCTTTGTAACAAATTTTTTTTACATCCATTTCTATATTTTTTTGGTCACATATTTTTGTTCCTTCCTTGCTATCAAGGATAGAAAATTTGACCCTGTTTGTTTATCCCTCTGCATATGAATATTCTCCACTTTGTTGCAAAATGTGATCTTAGGTTTAGCTCCAAAAAAATTGAAGATTATCTTGAAAATCAATGTCCCTGTTGTCTTTCGTGTGGGAATTTTATGCTAGTTCTACACTACAACCCCAATTCTTTTGTAACCCTTGGTATCCAAAGATAATTGGTTAATTTATACATTCAAAATTTAAGCTTTAAGTTTTTCTACTATAGAAGGCTCACAATTACTTCTATGGGGGATTTTTTCTTCTTCCATGGCTCTCGTTACTCAATTGCTTCTACTTTTGGCCCATCCTCAAACATGGCTCTGGTTACTCAATTACTTCTACTTTAATGGTTGGTCTGGGGAACATGGAGTTGTAACACTAAATACTGGTTGCATTAATATAGTGTGCATGGAGTGTCGTTATTCAAATGGTAGCATACATGGATTCTTTGGTACAAATATAAAAAACTAGTGTGCACATAAACAAAAGAGAATTTTTTTGTTGTGTCTGGTATATTATGGTTACTGAACTAGTGTTGATGTATATGTAACTTTGGAATGTATTCTTCTATATATTTCATATATTGTAACCCGATGTTTATTCCGGGATGTTTCTATTATGTATTTGTGTCATGTGGTCATGCCCCGATGTTCCGATCGGGAGGATTAATAATGTAAACAAGTCATATCAAGTCATTAGGTAAGTCCCCATAGTTTAGGGGCACTTGAGTTATTATACACTAATTAAGGTGTAGGCTCGAGTAGTAATTATTAGGTTGAGTGCACTTCAAGTCAACGGAAGAATATAAATAGAGAGTGAGATTCTCTCTATTTATCACTTGTGACTTAGCTCTCTTGCTCTCTAAAGTGTGGCGCACTTTTGGAGAAGGAAATTCTTGGGCTTGACAGAAGACAGAAGGCTGCTGTTGTGAAGGGAGGTCATCTTACTGTTTTGGGTTCACATCTTGTGGTGATACTATCCTAGAGGAATTTGAGGGGTTTTCTCTATTTATGGTTTCCCCTCCTAAAATCTTTGTGTCTCTTGTCTCTTGTGATGTGCTTATGTGATTGCTGTGCTTGTTATTCTCTCAGT
>LPNX010766256.1:412358-484543 GCA_001517045.1 Pseudotsuga menziesii
CTAACAACTAGTGCATATGAGGTTTTGTTGCATACGTGGATTGGTCAAAATTGAATTACTAGTGTAGCATACATGGATCTTTTGGTACAGATATAAAAAACTAGTGTGCACATAAAACAAAAGAGATTTTTTTTGTTGCCTTTGGTATATTATGGTTACCCGGCTAGTGCATATGAGGTTTTGTTGCATACATGGATTGGTAAAAATTGAATTACTAGTGTGTATATTAGGCTTTGTTAGATCATTTGGTACATTGAGAAATACCTAGTTGCTTGTTTGGTCAGCTTGCCAATTTGAGGAGCTGCATGATTTATTACCCCAACACCTCGGTAGGTTGGCAGGTTGTATTTACCCACCCGAGTACTTGGGTGGGTCGGACTTATTACTCCATAACCGGGAAGGTCGTATTTATTACTCCAGTACTTATCCATTTTAGGTTGGATTTGCTACACATTTACTAGAGATACAGGTGGCCCATCCTCGAACATTGCACTTTTTACCCTGAAGTTCGACCATGTATGTAACCACTTTCTCTAAACCCTCCAAACAAAATATATTTCTAGTTTTAAGGTATAAAAAGCTGTAATTATTTATGTTTCCCTTTTTTTTAATATTCTAAATGCATTTTCTATGGAATTTTGAGCTTTATCATTCATAGAGAAGCAAACTAGCAATCTACCCAAAAATGAAATTTGCTTGAATTTTGAGCTTTATCGTTCATAGAGAAGCAAACTAGCAATCTTCCCAAAAATGAAATTTGGTATTGAATTTTGAGCTTTATTGTTCATAGAGAAGAAAACTAGCAATCTGCCCAAAACTGAAATTTGGTATTGAATTTTGACTTGCTATTCAGAGAAAAACAAGCTAGCACAATCTGTCAAAAAAAACTGAAAAATTGTATTGAATTTTGAGATTTACTGTTTAGGGAGAACGAAACTATGCAATCTGCCCAAAACTCAAAAAAGGATTAACCTTCTTTGCAATTGACCTAATTATGGGAGAAATATCTCCTCTTATTTCTAATTGTTGAAGGCTTATCCCTAATGACCCTCTTTGCAGATGACCTAATTATGGGAGAAACATCCTTTTGTGCCCTTGTTTGGTCTGGATATTTAAAATAGTTGGATGAGATAAATGATGACTGACCTCATGGCCTCTGGGAATCGATACTACACTAGATGTTTCTCCTTTTAAAAAGACTCCATGAACACCCATTGGAACACTTGAGTACTTCTTTCCATAATCAAATACTGGATGAATCCTATGTATTATTAGAGTTTTAGTTTGAACCCAATCAGTTTCTTGTGGTTAATCTTCTGAAAATGATAATATAGATTGTTACTTAGATAAGTGTTTAGATATTATCTGAGATTTTGGATTTTCTTAGGATCAACAAGATTAACCTGAGTGTAACAAGTGTACAACCGAGATTCATTTTATGTTAATTCTGTCTTTTTCTGCTCAAGATTTCAATAAGTTTAACCCATTTCATGGTCATTCTATCTTGTTATGCTACTTTGAGAGTGTTACAATAGGTGAGATTTAGTACTTACACTATCTATTTCATGCTCTTTACTATTTTGTAGTATTAGAACTTGTGATTTGTAATTGTGGACAAACTTTTAGAAATTTACTACTTATAGCATTCACGAGAGTGATTCTTACTGAATTCAGTTTATTCTTTTGTACTAAACTTCGACGTGGCAACTGACACTTTTGATTTATATCTTTCTTTTGGTATTGGAAGTTTTATGTCTACTAAAAAGCACAAATCGATGTCAATCGAAGTTTTCTATATTTAGTTTAGAAGGTTTTCTAAGCTTAACCCTTGCATGTTCCAGGTATCACAAGTGTATCAAACAATGAAAATCACAAACCTTTCATAGATGATACTCTAATAAAGTTGAATTAGATTAGAAAAACTAACATATTGAGTAGAAGAGCATTACAATATGGTGCACTAATTATGCATATTCTTGTAGGTCACTTTCAAAACCATTGGAATGGTGTGAACTTACATTTCAACCATGGAATGATTTTATTTTAATAGAATGACATGGATTTGTGCTTACCCCCACGAGTCAATGCTATTTGATAGTGACATCAAGGGCACTTTTTCTAAATTAACGGGGATGTAGTTCTTTTGTGGTATAATTTGGTGTTGTTCTATCATCTCCGAGGTGTGATAATTTGTTAGATATGAAAGGATGTTTTGTGGTTTAATTTGGAGTTATTTTATCAGCCAGAGTCATGATAATTTGTTAGATATAATGACATATTTTCTGACCCTAAATGTGGTGCTATCATAACACCTACAACTAAATGTTGCTTTTTTCTTAATATAAAAATAATTTATTTTTTTTTTCAATTTTTAAATATTTATTAAATTTAAATTTAAAACCAAAATATATTTTTATTGATTCTAGATAATTAAAAGTTTCAAAAATTATACTAGATTTAAACCAATTTAATATCTATATGCTTTCATAATTTAAAATGTGATAGCACTGTACCACACATCTATATAAATATTTATTAAATTTGTATATAATAAAGATTAATTTAATTTAAAAATAAAAACACTTATATGACATGAAATGAATGGTCATTGACGGTTCACAACGTTTCAACAGAAAAGGAAACAGATACAAACATGTAAGATAGAAACGAGGGAAAATTAACTTTGCACCCCGATTGACTCCATTGCACTTTTAAGAACGCAGAACGAAGAACGACTGAAACTCTTTTCAGAGACCAGCTGTTTAGTCAGCGATTACACGTCTTCGTTTTCTGGTCCATGAAATACTGCTATTCAATTTATGATCCGCACTGTGCCTCAAATAACAAAAATAAGAATATAATACTGCCATTCAACTAACAAACAAATTTGTCTAACGCCCAGCAGTTTAAAACAAAAGTTCAATTTCTGATGGAGCAGCCCAGCCCACCGTAAATGGAAGCGAGACCAGAGGGTCGGTGCTAAGTCTGCTTCTTGAGGGAAAAGAGCCCCAGGATGCTTATCAGGACTATACTTATTGTTATAATGATCGTGATCTTCAGAGGAGCTTCGAAGCTGTTTCAAGTAAATCCACATGCACCTACGGGGAGCTGCAATGCCGGCATGTTGCCTCTCCCACTCATTGTTGCACAGAAAGTTCCCAAATCGACCAGAAATGACGCAATCCACAATTTCAACTAAATAAGCCGAAGAGAATTCAAAAGCACTAGGGTACGTTTGCAGTATCTGTGCCACGCAATCTACCCACTGTAGAAAAATAGGGCTGGATTCCTTAGCATGAGCATTAGCATTGGCAACGAATAACTCAGAAGGAGACTTATTAGACGTATTCACTGTTGGCATCCGTAAACGATCTGCAAATGGATGCCCAAATGCAAGCCAATCCTTTTCAACAAGTGCCTGGAAACCCTCAAAGGCCCGATAGTAAGGATCAAGCAAAAGGCCTGCCAGTGAAACCAATTGCGTAGTTCTATCCCACCCATCACTGCAATGACCGAGCACCGAGGCAACTTCCGTAGCGATTCGTGCAGCAATCTAAACAGAACCAGCCAAGACACTGTGAATATGCATTAGCCAACCGTTTTCAAATGCTGAAACTGAAACATTCCTTCTCAACGATAAGCCAGCCGAAGAAGTAGCACTGTGTTTATCCAAGAAGTCTCTGAGCCGTGAAAAGCTGTCCCTCACGGCATGGACATTATCAATCCCTAAAAACTCAACCCTAGCCTGTGAATACTTGGTAGGGGTTTCCGTTCCACCTCCTTTGTATATACCGTTGGCTAGAGCATTCATTGGGGGCCTTGCATCGGCAATATATATGAGCTTTGTGTACGTACCTGCAGGGCTTCGAGATACGCAGAGTGCCGCAACGAGTTTTTCATCAGCTTTACTCCTGGATCGCATTAAACGTCCAACGAAGGCTGCGAGGACCGCGCCAGCACAGCTCCATTTTCAGGATGGCACCATGTGATAACTGGCAATCTTCCTTTCGCACGAAATTTTCCAGCCTGCATAACCTCCTCGTCGCTGATACTTACAGGCACTATAAAACGAGATGGGTATGATGGGCATACATCATACTTAGAATTTATTTCACTAATTCTGCACCATTCGCAAATGCGATTGCCATTGCTGAGAACCCTTCTATAGTCTTAAAAAACCGCATACTTGGATTCGAGTTTTTGACCATGGAAGGCTCACCGGTGAAGGCATATAGATCCGGCAGTCTCAACCCCGTCATACTCCTCGTCAGTTCATCCTTAACTAGTCTTGTCTCTTTAGTTTGAAGAAAACCATAGACAAGAATTCGCATGTCCTTGCCTACAACTCGGAGAAGACCTCGTCTATAAGCTTTATGGGTTAGCTTAGCTTCATGTTCGTGGAATCTTCTATCATAGCTAATGGAATTGTGCCCAAATACAAAACGATTCACATTCCACAAATATCATAGATTCTCAAAAGTCTCTAACTGACAAAAACTTTAAGTCCTTCGAATGCCCACTTTTTCTGACTCTCTGCATTCCACGAATAGTCATCATCAAATCAATACTGTGCTAGACTCTTCAAGTTCCACTGTTTCCAAATCAAAGGACTCCGGGTTCAGCTCTGAATATGGAGACTTCCTCTGTATATAACAATGTTGTGCCGCAGCGGACACATATGTGAATTAAACTTCTGCCGTTTCGAAAGAAGGACGGGCAAGTAGCTCCGATGAGCTCTGTCTCAATCGGCTGTCTTTTGGGTTTCGAGTCGGAGGTTTTGTTATTTTGGATTATGTCGTTGTGGCTCCCGAAAGCCTTCATACCTCCGCCATTGTGGCTCTCGTTCCGCTCCGACTTTCGATGTTTTGAAGCTCCGACGTTGCGGCTCCTGTTCCGCTTTTCGCTCCAACATTGCGGAAGGGGATGTCCTTCTGACTTCCGCTGTTTTAAAGCTCCGACGTTGCGGCTCCCATTCCGATTTTCGCTCCGACATTGTGGAAGGGGATGTCCTTCCGATGTTTAGTCATTTCTCCTCCAGTCACCAATATGTTTGTTTTCCCATTGTCGTCGATCCTTGTGTTGTGGGCTTCCGTCGTTGCGGATGAAGAATCCACTACCCTTCCGCCGTTGCGGATGAAAAATCACTATCCTTCTGGCCGCTTTGTTTTAGATTCTGCCCATTCTGTATAGTGTGATCAAATTATTCGTTTAAAACTCTATTTTATATATGTGAATCGCTGTATAGATGTAACACTATGTTTCAATGAGACTTTGTATGTTAAGCTCCATGGTATAGAATAGTGTTGAGTTTCAATATAATGTTGTCGATATATAACATGATAACTCTATGCTGATAACATATGTAACATTTGTAACATTTGATCGTTTTTATCCTTCTGTTTCATTTATTTGAATGTATAACAAAATCCTCTGTTGTAGTGAACTGTGTAATCATCCTTTTCAATATGCGGGTATTCTGTACAACATTTAGAGCTGTGACATTATTCTCATCTATGGCCGTAACATTAACATTTGCTTTATTACTGTTGTGACTTCCTTTGATTCATCCCGCTGTGGCTTTTCCTGTGAGTGAAACATTCAAAGTTTGGCATATGGCAACATTCATACTGTGTAGCAAAACTGGCTAACACGTGAGGGGTGGTAGCTATTCCCTTAACTTTCTTTTAGTGAAGTGAGGGCTGGACATGGTCAAAGTGTTATTTGAAAGACTTCTTGTTACAGGGTATGCCTTCATATTCATTCTTATTTTGTCCATTTTCTATTCATTTAAATCAGAGAGAGAACTATTTTCCAGGGTGTAACATACCATTCATTTAAATGCCAAACCTAATTAAAAATCAATGTAACTAGGATCCTCAATTTGTTGGAAACTTGGAACTTCCCCTTTACAACAGACATGATTGTAATAGATTTATGAGCCTTACAAGTGAATTTATGCATATCTATAGAAAGATGGAAATTATCTTCTTCTTTTTTTCCAAAGAAAAAATCTTATATTTTCTATTTCATAATAAAATCAAAATATACATTAAAGATCCTCATAGCTCTAAGATGGAGATTATCTTCATTCAAAGGTTATAGTGAATTATGATATCCTTCTGCTACTGTTGATGGAAGGGAAGCTTGTATTCATTTACCTACTTTGTTCTCCATTGTGGATCGACAGGAACATTGACATGGAGTTATGGTCCTTTTAAATTCATTACCCCTAAGCCACAAGAGAACTATCAAAACAAGGAAATACCACATCATTTATTGGGTCAAGAGAAAATATTTTTCTTATACATGATAAATGGGGTAGAACTAGAGGTTGGTGTATCTTTGTAGTGACATTTTCCTCCCCTTCTGCATTGATGATTTGACTTTGAAAGAGGCTCAAGCATGCTGACACTTTTACATGACATGTGGGGTGGAATTAGAGGTTGATATAGCTTTCGTAGTGATATTTTCCTCTACTCGCACATTGATGATTTGCCTTTGAATGGGGCTCAAGCATGTTGACACTTGGATTCCATATATGAATGGAATCCATGGTAGATGTACCCAGGTTCCATCTAAAGCTCTCTCCCTACATATTTTCCTTTATATCTTTGGTATTGCAACGATGTTATTTATTCCAATGGACTGAAGTACCAGATGCAATGGCATGATGTCCAGTATATTCCTTCTTAGGCTTGGATATGTCATGATTGGGAGGAAGAGCCTGCCTCCTTTTTATATCTTCTTAGCATAGAAATAAACCTTCTCTTATTCTATAGACTTCTTAGTTAGATTCTTATCTCTTGAGTTTAACCTCCTTGGGATGTGTGTTATGTGAAGATGATTGAAATGATAAATAATGAATTTAGGTTTCTTACCCATGGACAATATTATTTTTCCTATAGGGCGCCAACCCCTTGTGGATTTAAGGAAAGACTAGTTTGGAGCCACCCTACACAGAGGCAGTGTTATATCCTCTTGCAATAGCAGTTTGTACTATGTAGACCTAGAATTCATTCCTTGTATAGTACAATATATTGCATTCTTTCCCATATTTGATAGGGTGGAGTGTGGATGCTTGTTCATGTAACATGATTTTTGACAATTAGGGTTATACAATTAAATTTTAATGAAGTTCAAGGAAATATATGATAGTATCAAACAATACAGTCATACAGTAATGTTCATACAAAGTTAAAATATATATTATTCACTTTCAAACCACAATGATGGTATTCTTTATAAGTTTTCAAAATTGACATTAGTTTTGTCTTCAATTGGGCCCATATTAACGTGGAAGTTATGAATCTGAGATAAATCACTTTCAAAATTTACATTAGTTTTATGTCTTCAATTGGGCCCGTATTAATGTGGAAGTTATGAATATGAGATAAAGCATTGACTACAAGGAGTTATTTAAAATTTATTACCTAAAAATTTGAATTTTATGAATACATTTATGAAGATATTAATACCTCAAACTTTTCTTTTTTTCATTTAAGTAAAATGATCTTAGATGAATGAATTTGACCTAATGTGGATAAAATACATTCTTATGCATATTGACAGATGAATTTGAATGACAGGAACTACATTCAATATCTGTTTCAAAGAAACTTGGGTAACACAATCATGATCATATTTTATTTCAAAAAAAACTTAATTATAATATTTAAGAGATTGTCTCTATGGGCAGACCATACTACATATCATGGGGAAAATTAAATAGAAAGGTTTATTGTCTATGAAGAGAATTCATAGTAGACATGTGAGATTTTATTTCTAATTGATAGGATACTAAATGGAACTACATGCAAGTACAAAGATCAGAATGCTCCTAGAAAATCGAAAGGTTTGAAGTACATTTTAGGTCTGATTAATTCTTACAATAAAAGAGAATCCAATCCAAATAAAGTGGTTTCTCCACCTCTGAGTTTAATTAATGATCAAATAGAGATATGGCCAAAAATTGTTTCACTGTAGTTATGTTCATAGTTGGTCAGCACTGTAGAAACCCATGAATGTTGACTCTTTGAGTAAAGACAATTTTCCTTTTGTATTAACTGGTAGAGATGACGAATGTAGAAATTTTACTTTCACCTTTGTGGAGCTTGCTTAGATTTGGATGGGTAGTTTAGGTTTAAAGTCATTGTATGATGAATTAATGATGCAGGGCGTGGAATGGAATGGAAAACACCACCATAAGGATGTGTCTATCATAGATTTAAAGTTCCTGGTATATTCATCATGTCTAGTAACTTTGTAAGCAAATTGCTCATTAAGAACAAGGCTAATGGGCTAGATATGGGTTCTCACCATCTTATTTGTTTTCTCTAGTACATTTCTTCCAGCATTTTCCGACAAATGAGGATCCCAATTTTGACCTCAAAAGGGTGAAGACTCCAACTGGTATTCCCAAATCAATGCTTGTTGCCACTCCTGATGGCTCTTATGGATTTCCAAATGGGGCAGTTGCAGTTTTGAGGCCTAACAAGTAAGTCATTTGAACCAAACCTTCATCATTGACAACACTATAAAGTGGAAGGTCTACAAAATTGGCTATGCATTGCTTCCCAATTATTAGCTACTGATAAAATAATTTGTCATGTAGAGCTGCTTTTGACAAGGAAGTTGAGGGGTTCCCAGCTAACCGTTCTATTGGTGAACTGCCACCTGAATTGCATTGTCCATTATGCAAGAAAGTAATAAAAGATGATGTTCTGACTAGTAAATGATGTTTCACTAGCTACTGTGACAAATGTAAGATAATCGGAGAAAAGTTACATATATATTACTTTGGTGTGATGTTTTCTAGATTGTGTGATTCATAGTCTATGTTTTTGTCTAGCACATGCTGATAGTGTTTAAACCTTTGAATTTTTTTCCATTTATTTTAGGAATTAGGGACCATAACATATCAAATTCTAGATGTGTATGTGGAGCAACACACATTCTTTCAAATTCTCTATTTCCAAATAAGACTCTTCGAGATACCATAAATCAAATTTCAGAGACCAACACCACCAGTGCTGAAAATGTTGGAAGCTTGCTACAAGTTCAAGGTATATTAGTCAGCCAAAAAGTATGAATGAGTACAAGTTGATATTAGCTACCTATTTATGGCTATCTAACGGTCCAAGTATTTTTTGTTCCAAATATGGAGTCAGCCAGGTGTGCCAGTTCAGTCCCATCTCCTTCTCTTTCTGCCTCTCTTGGGTTTTGTCGTCTTCATGTTTTACATCAATGGTGTATATTCTGAATATTTTAAATGTAAATACATCTAAATGTTGGAAGATAAGTTTAATTTGAGACATTTTTATTCATAATTTACTGATAAGTCTTGCAATATGGACTTTGCATCAACAAGCAGTCTTTCCTGATTTCAAAGGGCTTATACGGTTGAATTGCAGATTGCATATCTTCCCTGTCAGAAGGCAGGTTTTATCAAACTCTCCTTCAAAGTTTAGTCATAAAATTGTAGTAGAAATAAATAGGAAACCGTGGGACATAGGAAGGTTCTTGCAAACATTATACTTCTTCAATGGACCTCCATCACCAATGAAGGTAAAGTTCCTCCAGATTCACTAGACTTGAAGAAGCTCAAAATGCAAGAGTTCAAGCATAGACTTCACCCAGTTCCAACTGTTTATTTTTAACTTTTCATGAAGTAAGAATCTATCCCATGTGACTTTGTTTTGTCAAGTTGTTTCAATCTTTAATAGATCAATTATCAGGCTCTTCCTCTAGACAGTCACCAACTGAAAAGGAAAAGATGGATACTATTATTGTGGCTAGTGCAACTAGTGGTGTTGGTAAACGAGTTGTTGATGTTCTACGCAAGAAGGGTATCCATATATGTGCTCTAGTATGATAATCTTCCCTACCAAAAATATTTGTTTGGTATTTATGGAAGAGTTGATAAGTTTTTTTGCTTTAATATTCCACCTTATCTCCTAGACATCATACTTGAATATGTCTCTGATTATGTGTAAATATGCAACTAATTTTCTCAAGTGCTGCAAGGCCTAGTATTACCTCAACCTTTTGTTTTTACACATTTTTGTTGGTTTTACGTGATTCAGGTAAGGAATGCTGACAAGGAAAGATCTATACTTGGCCCTAATGTTGATTTGGTAAGTTATTTTGTACATGTAAACTACATCAAGATTTATATTCTAGATGTGAATTACTAAAGTGTAAAAATTCCCATAGCAATATTAAAACTAAGTAATATACTTGTTAAAATGTTATTTTGTGGCTATCAAGATAGGACAAATATAATCCATACTACCTATTGAGGCAGATGCTAAGAGGTTTTAAATTGTCTTGATGCACATTATGACTATTCAAATAGATTAGTTATGTTTTTTGCATCTACATATTAAATCAATTGGAATATGAACAAGGCCAAGGCATTCTTGTGGTTTTTTATGAACTAGCTCCATCTTAGTGCAATGAGGCTAATGTGCCCAAATTTAGCATTATAGGGGAGCCATTAGCACCATTAAATTCAATCACCTTTGGCTTAGACAATGCAAATGGTGTATATCTATTCTGCCAAAACTACCCAGGACTTCCACTTGGCCCCAACCATTGTTGTCTACACTGGTGTGCATCCATAAGTACGAGCACAAGCATTAACATGTCACTTAGTATGACTTGAACCCTAGTGGGGGGCACAATAGCTACTCACTTTCAGCAACCTGACAAGCCACCATTGACATATTCTTATGGTTTGAAAACATTGCATGGAGATTTATTTTCATGTAATCCTAATATAGTCTGTAATGTTTGTTGTAAACGAAAGTTTCCTATGGCTAGGGTTTAAGAGGCCATCAACGTACTAGGGTTGAAAGGTGGATGTATAATGTTCATCAAGCATATATAAGCAAGTTTAGATATTAGAATGGTTCATACCTTGAAAAACGAAGGTTGATCCAAGATAACTACAAAAGGAATTATACCTTCCTCAAACCAATATGACCACATATAAAGTAATGATAATCAAAGAAATATGAGAAACTATTATGATTAACATAAACATATGATCATAAATATAAATTCAATTACACATTAAATAATGATTTGGGAAGAAGAATAACATCACATCTTTATTAATCTTGAAAACAAGTACAAGTATACCTTCTCTTCAAGTTAGACACATCACAAAACCTTGAATTGGTTCTGCTGCTTATCTTCTCCAAGGTACTCAGCCTCCAAGCTCTGCAACACAAGGAGAAAGCTTCTAGGGAAAAGGTGTGGGGAAAGAGAGCTCCAAATCCTCCAGCATAACAATGCAAAGATTCAATTCTCCTCTCATGGACCTCCCTACCTCTATTTATATGCTTAATGAAGAGTTAGGGTCGAAGACAAAGTAGTTACAACTGAAGGAGTCAGTTGCACAACTAACCAAACTACCTGAATTTCAAAATCTGTATTTTTTTGACATTTTTAGGAGGCATATGCGGGTTGCAGAGACAACAGTCATGTACACGAGGAAGTATATGTAGGTTGCAATGTAGATAGCCACATATTTAAGGTGTACACAAGTATTATATATAGAAATTCATGTATTGTACGCTGGTTTCCTTAATGAAACTCGCATACACATCAAAAAACTCATTTTTAGGGTATTTCTGGGCATTTCATACTTTGGTTTCTTTTGGAAAGCTTTAGATAATAGAAATATCTTTCCAACGATGTAGAGATGAGGTCAAACATAGTTACAGAACTCAAGATATGGTTCCTCCAAGTTAGGTGTTTTCTCAGTGACTTTCATGAAGTGTCGACATGAGACGAAATCATGGGAAAGTGGTCACAGGAAGAGATGTGTCATTTTGAGCTATAACAGATGCCCCCTAATGTATGAGGTTAGCAAGGAAGGCGATAGCTGAAATTCATTATAAAGGAAACAACTAAGTATGGAGAGAGCAGAGAATCCAAGATCGAAAGGCTCGAACAAAGATACCTGAAAGAGAGATAAATGTCAGATAAAAAAGATCTCTAGGACATACAAGTACATATACAAATCATCACCATAAAGATATAGGCGGATCCAACATATGTATAAATGATGAAACTATCATGGTCACTCAATATGCAAAAAGATGCCATATCAAATCTAAATGAGTCATGGCCACAAATGAACAAGGTGGATCCATGCTCAACAATCGATCATAGCCACAAAAATACAAGGTGGATCTATGTCTCAGCAAAATGTCATATAAAGTGTGACAAGGTCTTGAGCAACTCAGGAAATAGAAAAAATGACGATGCTACTGTTGGCCCAAGGTCTTCAATCCAAACCACCCAAAAGGTATGAATCTTAACCATGCGAATAAATGAGTTGAAGTTGAACATGGGGGAAACCGTTTGATTACCGGCTAATAATGAGAACCATTAACAAATGCGAGGGAAACCACCATTAATGAAAATGGTCCCCAAGGTACTTAGTACATTATAACAAGTGTGAATACAAGGACTTGAAGTCGAACACTTGAAGAATCCATCAAGTAGGAGACATTAAGGTATTCCCACTACCCAATAGGGAGGGAAATTGTCATTGATGACTGCAATCCCCAAGGTACTATCATAAAACTCTAAATCTTATCCCCAGAGCAAGATGTGTTGCAGTCGATAGGAAGAGATCCGTTGGAAGGAATGCATTAAGGCGTCCTTCATCATCCAACACAAGGTAAGTCAGAGACTAATTGGATCTAGAATTGGTACAAAATTTCACGACAAGGAATGCTTAAGACATGATGTAATGAACTGATACCAGGGAATGGCCGACACAAAAGGTCAAGGCAACCACAAAATGACTGACAAAGGTTTAATCCTTGAACAGTGAGCATGACACAAAAGTGACTTAGGCAACTTTTGACACAAAAGGACCAACGACACAAATCTACAATGTAGGAGACATTGATAGATTCCCCATATAATTGGAAAAGAAACCAACCGAAGGAGTAAGAAACTTTGAATCGGGATAAGGCCAAAATACTAGGACCCAACTATTGATAGACTCAAAATTGGTTCTTTGTTCAAAGAAATAAGACTTGTTGCCATGATGTAAAAAACACGTGAATGAACTTCCCTTCCCCTCTTTCTTGTAAAGGTTTAACGATTCCAAGAAAGCAAACTCGGGACCATCTTCATTTTTGGCAAGCTCGAAGAAGAGACAGAAGAATGCTTGATAAAGCACTGATTCATGGATTTTACGAGCCCGAACTAGTACATGCTCGATGGTGTTTTCATAGTTTAGAGAGTCTGAAAACTCCAAAGAAGACTCCAGGAGGGAACGTTTTCATCCAATTTAGTCTCCTGAAGCTGAAAAAGTATAAAACAAACCAGAGAAGAACTCTCTTAGCTTCCAAACAAGTAAGGCACACCTTTTTTGTATTTAGTTAGGAAGGTCCGAAAAAGGTTAAATTACCACCTACCCAACACTCCTTCAAAAGCAACATATAGCCTAAGTTTTACGAGTGTGAAGGAAGGCAAGATCACTCGAAAAGATCCATTTGATTACGAGAAATGGGGCTTACAACAATAAACTCGATGCTTTGTTCTTTAGGGTTTAATGAGCATGACAAAAACATAAAGTACACTGGAAATATTTTTCATGTTTTGGTCCAAAGCATGAAAAACAGAAAAATAAGCTCATACCGGGGGTTCCTTTTCCATAAGTTGAGTCCCTCAGGTCCGGAAAAGCGGTAAACCTATGCTTTAGAATAATCTTCTCAGTTCTGAAGAAAAGAGAGGGTTCCTTTCTCATATTATTCCACATGGTCTGAGAAAGTGATAACCTACCACCAATGTGGATGCCCATTCACATATTCTTAATGAGCCTGAATGGACAAGTTTACTCGGTAGTCAAGTCTATTTTGAGGACTCAGACCCGGGCCTTAAGAAACTCAATATCTTTCTCATGAAATCTTAACGAGTCCAAAAAATTCAACTCATGGCCTCCTTACTGTTTTTAATGAGCTCGAAGGAGAGCATAAAGAATGCTCTAAATGCGAGGAGACGAGTGTCATATGCAGGAAAAACTAGTTCCGAGTGCAACGAACAAACCTATGCATAATGCAAGAAAAATGAGTAGCATAAAGACACTCGGGGAATGTCTCCTATAAGTAAAGGGTGTCAAGTTGCAAAGGAAAAATGATACAAGGCTTAGCGACAATGAGAACAAAGATGAGGGCTTATACAATGAGCTCGAAGGAGAGCAGAAAGAATGCTCTAAATGTGAGGAGATGAGTGTCATAGGTAGGAAAAACTAGTTCCGAGTGCAACGAACAAACCTATGCATAATGCAAGAAAAATGAGTAGGATAAAGACACTCGGGGAATGTCTCCTATAGGTAAAGGGTGTCAAGTTGCAAAGGCAAAATGATACAAGGCTTAGCGACAATGAGAACAAAGATGAGGGCTTATACAATGAGCAAAAAGCGTGGAATCTGGCATCAGGCTCATAAGCACGAGTAGGGCACATGAAAATGCAGTTACAACTTGAACAATAAGGCGAGTTCAATAAACAATTGTGAATCCAACTACAAATCCTGCCTCCAAGAAACAACAACATCAGAATCATATTCAAAAGAAAAGATCCGATGCAGGTCACTTTGGCAGAAACACATGTGACTTTTCTATCTTCTAAAAAAGGTAAATTCAAGGAAGAATTGACTGAAGAGGATTCTATAGCACCAAGGCTCGAGGGTTTATAATCAGTAAGATCAACCTCATAAGGAAAGCAAAAATCAACAAGGGAGATAGAGTCTGCAGGAACAAACTAAGTATCACAGGGGTTGAAAAATTCATAAGAAAAATCAAACTCAATAGGATCACTGACTTGCTGTTCACAGGAAGAGTCAAAAGACTCAACAAGACCAACATAAGAAGAAAGGTCATGATTACTAGGAAAATCAGGGTTATACTTAGGCACAACTAAACCAACATCCAATAGAAGATCATACTGTATCAAAGACTCTAGGAATACTCCATCCGAAGGAAGGAGATCATCCAAGATAGGACACATGTCTAAACTTTCAAATGGATCAACAGAGTGGAGAGAAGGCTCCACAGTCTGTATAGGATGACTCACCTGGTAAACTACTGGGGCTAAGTCCTGAGAAGTTAAGCATGAAAATAGAGGTTGCTTCTCAGTAGCAATTGAACGCAAAGTACATGAGGCCACATATCTCACCTGTGGTGAGGGAGCGTCTATAGAAACATTGGGAATCGATAAAGGAAAGACCTAGTCTCTAGTTGGGTCAGGAGATGGATCAATAAAATCCAATTGATCGATAGTGACAATTTATTTGCCATGATTAAAGTACATCACAGGAAAGAATGTTGACACCATAGCTTGCATGGCATAGACATAATCACATCCAAGGAGCATATTGAAGTCCAAGGGGTCTTCTATCACCATGAAGTCAACTAAGACGGTCTTCCCACCCAAAGTAATAGGTGTTTGAGAAATAATTCCCAAGGCTATACAAGTTCTTCTATCAAACACCAGTAACTGACTAGCAGTCGACACAAGGCTAGGAGATCCCATGCCTCGCCAAGCATGAGCAGACAAGATACTAACTGAGGCTCCTTCATCAACAATACAAAGAGAAATCATTTATCATTCAACTTTGACCTTTATCTGGAAAGGTGCATCAGAAGGTAGGCGTGGCTCAACTAGGCTATCCCAATCAAAGGAAGCAATCTAAGAGCTTGGTGGGGGTTCATCCGAAATGAGTTCAATGCCCCCTTGTTCAGTAAGTTCTAAACTGGAAGTGAAGAAAATGTTACTAACAGACACTTCAATCTCTAAAGTAAGAGTGGGATTGATTGACAATGGAATCGATTCAACCGCTTCATGAAAGTCACTCTCCAAAGGGAGAGTGGGATTGACCAAAGATGACATTGGTTCAATCACATCAGGATCACTCTCCAGAAGAAGAGTGAGATCAACCAAAACTGAGATTGGTTCGACCACAAGATCAACCAAAGGTTGAGTAGGTTGTTGATAAACTACAGGTTGTTCAGGAGAAGGAAATTCTTGAATCTCGGACCACACTCTTCGCACCTCTGGGATAGCAGGGCACTGGTGAGTAAGATGATCTCCCTCACATAACTTACAAGGGAACTTAAGTTTGCAGTTCAAACAACCAGTTTTCTAACCAGTGTCAACATGACTAGCAGTGGCATACTATTTTCTCTTATTGTTTGAAACTATGGCTAACACCCCTTTGAACACCAACCAAGAGATCCCCATGCTGTGAACTCCTTGTACTATTCCTCTCATAGGGAATGTTGGTGTTCCTTTGATGGCCACCTTGAATCTACCTGGATTCACCCTGGGGCTTCCGGTGTGGTTGTTTTCCACTCCAACAATCCTAAATGCTCTTGATTCTTCTCAAGTAAGTTCCTTATATCAAGGGCATCAAAACACAGCTTCCCCTTCACCTATAGTTGATTCTCCTACTCCTTCTACCTCATACGGTGAATGTACTGATACTAGTAACCAACAGTCTAAAAGGAGTAAAAGAAGGAGGAATAGGAAGACGACACATAAGCAAGGGGGAACCCATTCAACCTCTACAATTCAAGTCAAACCTCACCACCCAGTCTCTGTAGTTCATGCTGGGGGCACCTATCCAACCTCTGCAGGTCATGTTGAATCTAAGCACTCAGCCTCTGCAAGTCAAGTTGATATTCACCATCCAGCTTTTGTTCATCATGTTGGTGGGATCCTTCCAACCTTTCCAGGTCATGTCGGATCCAATCACTCAGCCTCTATAGTTCATGGTGAGGGCACCCGTTCAACCTCTGATGTTTAAGTTGAACCTCCCCATCCAACCGCTGCAAGTCATGTTGGATCCATCCACCCAGCCTCGGAAGTTCATGCTGGGGGCACACACTCAACTGCTGCAAAGTGTGTTGATACTAACCATTCAACCTCTGTGGTTCATGATGGTGGTGTCCGTTCGACCTCTGCAAGTCATCTTGGACCCAGTCTCTCATCCTCTCCAAGTCATGCTAGGGGCAGTCTTTCAGCCTCTGTGGTTCATGTTGAAGACAATCTGTTAGCCACTGCGAGTCATGTTGAGACTATTGAAAAGGTTTCCCGTTCAAAACACAAGCTCAAGTTTCCTTATAAGCTTTGTGAGGGAGACCACCTTACTTATAAATGCCCTTCCACTGTGGAGGTGCGAAGAGTTTGGTTCCAAGGTCATCCCATTTGTGAGCATCCAGATATGCTTTCCAGAAGAAAGTTGATAGACAGTTACTTGGCATCCCTATAGATGTTCTTAGGCACAAGCAAAGTGTTGGAGACATTTACCACAATACACACTCATTTTGGTCAATTTGGCCTAGTTAAACCACTATACTAAGTATTATTGACTTAATTGACATCAGAGGAGCACTAGATGACATCAGCTAGATCACACCCATGCCTACCTTAAGTCAAGGAGGCTAACTTAGCCTTCTCCTACATTTGGGGAGGCTAACTAGAGCACTCTAGGGGTGATTTGAGTGTCATTAATGCCCCATATTGCTAACTGGTGGTTACAATCAGTTAAACAGAGCAGTGAAGGTGCCTTCCTTCATTAAATTGATTATTTAATGATTATTTAATGAACTGGAGTAACAGGAGCGCCTCCAACCACTTCTGATGTTGAGTTACACTTCAGTTAACCTCATCGGGGTTCATTAGAGTCATTAAAGCACTACCACTTGTTGGTTGGATTGCTGTGACATGTGTCTGACCTACTTTAAGTTAGACTCAGTCATTTATTGCACTCTGACTTTAGTTAGGGATCAGTTGAGTCAATTAGGGTTTTGATCAGTGGTTAACTTGAGTGTTGAATGTGGCTTACATTCAGTTAAGCTAGACTCACTCATTCAATTCGAATGACCTCCTTGGGAATTCAAATTAATTTTTCATTCATGCTTGCAGCATGATCATTGTATTGTATTACTCATTCTTTGTGTGAATATAAGGAACGACTACTCATTTTGTAGCACAATTACACATTTTATGCTTGAGTCCCTAGATTACTGTGCACATTAAATGGTATCAGAGATCACGGTGAGACGAAGCTCAGATCTCTCAAAAACAATATTTTTGATAGATCTTGCATGAAAATTGAGCAATAGCTCAAAAATCCAGCATTGCACCAGAAGCCAAGGCTTACCACTTAATACCCCAACTAAAGAACTTGTTGATCAAGCTTGCTTGATTGACTATGATGGGTGTGATGAAGCCTAAAATGTGCAGGTTGTTCGACCTTACATTGCCCTTTATGTTGTGATTTTTAGGTTTTCTACAGGTGAAGCATTCGCTCCAGCAGATTCAGATGGCCTGCTTGGTAGATCTTTTGACTCCATTCAATTTCCACTCATGGAAACGAGACATGGAGATCCATCTATGATCCAGAGGACTCTATAGGGTCACCATGGACACTGAAGAAGAGCATAGTTTTGCAATAGAAAAATCAAGATTCTTGAACAAGAAGGATGAAGCATTCAGATTCTTGTGCCTCTCTATTTCACGAGATCTTCTTTTCCATATTTTAGGATTGAACAATCCAAAGAAATTTTGGGACAAATTGGAAACCCTGTATGGAAACCAAGGTGATTTGAGAGTTTACCAGCTTGAAAATGAATTGATGTCTCTCCAGCCTTCCAATTTCGAGACCTTCAATGACTTTTTCACAAAGTTCAATCACATTGTCTTACTCTTGAAGCAATGAAAAGTGGAGAAAGAGGATGATCAGCTCATCCTCACCATACTCTCCAAAATTGGAGCTGATTATTTAGTTTTTGTCTCTACATTCCGTGTGGGGAAGCTCACAACCCCTGGATGGAAGATTCCTACACTCAATGCCTTCATTGAGTCCCTAACAAGTGAACATGACAAGCTTGTCCAGATGGGGATCATCAGATCCTCCCATGATCAAGCCCTCCATGTCTTGAGGCCCAAAGATCTGAAGGGTAAATGAAAGCAATAGAAGAAACCAAAAACTAAATTCGAAGCTCCTAATCCTAAATTTGAAAACCAGCAGCATGATGAGTCTTCCGGCTCAAAGAAGAACAAAGGAAAAGGGAATCATGGAAATGAAAAAGTCAAGTGTTCATACTGCGGGAAGGGCTTCCACCCTAAACATGCCTGCATGGAGAAGAATCTTGATGAAGCTACCTCTCTCCTTGAGAGAAATCACATCAATCTTCTGGAAAGCTTTCGGAGGAGAGATCAGCAAGATCGGGAACCACAGCATGAAAAAGGTCATGCCCTCATGGCAAGCACTTTGAAGTCCAAAGCACTCTTGATTGATTATGGAGCTTCGAACCACATTATGGCTGAAATAGACTCCTTTTCATCCTTGGAGACCGGAAAATCCATCCCCATCCACATTGGAGATGACTCCACCATCATTTCAGAAGGACAAGGTACGGTTGATCTTGAGAATGGTTATTTTTCAAATGTTTTGTATGTACTGTCTCTGGAATCAAATCTCCTTAGTGTCTATCAGATGACACATATAGGAGTTCCTAAGAGAGTATATTTCAGCCCAAATTATGTTGAGATAACAGAAATTGCATCCGGTAAACTCATTGCTAAAGACCTTGCAAACCATCATGCAAAATCCTATGAGTTCTCCCACTTTGTGGCGGATGCAAAGCCCACCGCACTGCTAACTCATGGAAATGAAGTTAGTAGGCTGTGGCATGAAATTTTTGGCCATATAAATTTCAAATATTTGTAGCAATTATAGAAAAACTCCATGGTTGAAGGCCTCCTGGTCATCAAGGCAACCACTGGAATTTTCAAGGGCTGTGTGGTTGGAAAATACCCTAAGCACAAGTTTAATCGGGGAAAGGCAAACTGAGCTACATGCATATTGGCGCTGATACATTTTGATATCAGTGTTCCAATGCCTATCACATACATGAATGGATCAAGGTATCTTCTAACCTTTATTGATGATTTTTCAAGGTACACATGGGTCTTCTTTCTCAAAAAGAAGTCTGAAGTATGTGAAAAATTTACTGAATTGAAGGCCTTGGTCGAGAATTCCTCTGGGATTAAGATAAATATATTGAGATCTAATAATGGAAAAGAGTATGTCAGTAATGATTTTCTACACATATTCTCCCAAAGTGGTATTCAGGTCCAACGTTCAATTCCCTACACTCCCTAGGAGAACGGAGTAGCGGAAAGGAAGAATCGGTCTCTCAAGGAGATGACCACCTGTATGTTGGAATCAAAGAAGTTGGTTGCAAATTTGTGGGATGAAGCCATGCATGCTGCAGAATACATTCAGAACAAGGTACCATACTCATATTTGAAATGGAATACCCCTTTTGAAGCATACTTCAGACAAAAGCCGGATGTGTCGAACCTACGGCTGTTTCGGTTCACTGCATGGGCCCGAATTCCACTTGATAAAAGAAGGGCTTTGCAACCACAGAGCATAGAATTTTTGTTTATTGGGTATCCTGATGAATCAAAAGGTTTCAAGCTTCTATATATCAAAACAAAACATATCATCATCAAGAGAAGTGTCAAGTTCAATGAGCCTCTTCAGGAGGTGGAACTAGTGAAGGAGAAAACTACTGAATTTCCTTCCTATTCTACTAAATATTTGGATGATGAAATTGGGGGTGATGACCCTGATTTGGATCCTATGATTTATGATATCAGTGTGCACCAAACATCAGATGCTGAATCAGAACATGAAGTACAAAATCATCTTCCCACATGGGCCCAACAGACACTCTCCTCTACAGGAGATAACATTGGAAATCTGGATGATCCAAGGAGAACCCGGTCTGATTTCCAAAGAGCAGGTATTGTGCTCTCTTGTCTTGATAATTTGCTATCTGAAAATTGCTATTCGATGATTATTTTAGACCCAAAGTCCTACTACCATGCTCGGAAGGATCCGATATGGCAAGTTGCCATGGATGAAGAGATGAATTCTCTTCAGAAAAACACTACTTGGGAGCTAGTTTCTCTTCCTCCGGGAAGGAAATTGGTTCAATGCAAGTGGGTGTTTCAGACCAAGGTTGATACTGATGGAAGCACCTAAAAATATAAGGCAAGGCTGGTGGCAGAAGGTTTCTATCATGTCCAAGGTGTGGACTACCATGATACCTTTGCACCGGTTGCAAAAATGGACTCCATCCGCCTAGTTTTGGCAATTTCGACATCTAAGCACTGGGAAGTGCATCATATGGATGTTAAGTCAGAATTTTTGCATGGAGATATTCATGAGGAGATATACATGAAGCATCCTTAGGGCTACATCTCTAATCCATATTTGGTTTGCAAGCTAAAGAAGTCACTATACGAGTTAAAACAGGTCCCAAGAGAGTGGTATTCCAAGATGGATGCCTTCCTTCTCTTGCAAAACTTCCAAAGGTGTAGATCAGATCCAAATGTGTATATATAGTAGTATGATGGTCATTGTATTATTATTGTTTTATGTGTTGATGACTTACTGATCATAGGCAGCACAGAGGCTTTTATTTCATCCATCAAAACTGCTCTCCACAATGCCTTTGAAATGAGTGATTTGAGGCTCCTAAAACAATTTTCGGGGATCGAAATTGAGCAAAATTATAATGGGATAATGGTCACTCAGTACAAATACATATAATACATGTTATTAAAGTTTAACATGGCTGAGTTTATGCCTGTACCATTCCATTTCCTTTCAGGGATCAGCGTTGAAGAAGGAAAAAGCACACCTCCCATGGACTGCACTATTTATCGACAGCTGATTGGTAGCTTATTGTACTTGACACATTCTCAGCCTGATATCTATTATGCTGTGAATGATGTATCAAGATACATTCAGCAGCCTCATGATATTCATTGGAAGGCATCCAAGAGGATCCTCTAGTATATTCAGGGAACTAGGACCTACGACATTCACTATGTTGCAAACTCTGAGCTAGAGCTGGTTGGATACACAGATTTTGATTGGGTGGGTGATTCTATTGATCAAAATTCTACTTCTGGATATGTATTCATGTTTGGTGGTGGCTCCATTTTCTGGTCTAGAAAAAAGCAAGCTGCCATAGCATTATCTTTAGCAGAGGTCGAGTATCGAGGAGCGGTGAATGCTTGCATCCAAGCAGTTTGGTTGCAAGGCAGTCTTTCATAGTTTGATCTTGGTAGTACTTTGTCCACTGTCCTCTTTTGTGACAATCAAAGTGATATTAAGATATCCACAAATCCAGTTACCAAGCAGAGGACTAAGCATGTAGAGATCCACAAGCACTATATCAGGGAGCTAGTACATGACAGGACCATCATTCTGCAATACTGCTCGACTGATGAGCAGATTGCAGACATATTCACTAAGAGATTTTCAGAAAAGAAGTTCACTTACCTCTGTTCACTGTTGGGGGTGAGTCCATTAGGGTGATCAAACTACTTTCAGTGTTTAGCTTGAGGGGGGGGGGTGTTCCCACTGGGTTTTCCCTCTTTTCCTCACTTAGTTTGTTTTTTAGCATTGTTTCAATTTCAGCATTGTACAGGGTGACCTATGGTCTTAGTTGCTATGGCCCTAGCATTTTTATGCATTTATGTTTTCTACTCCTCCTGATTATAAATTAAGGGGGGTTGTTGGAGACATTTACCACCATACACACTCATTTTGGTCAATTTGGCCTAGTTAAACCACTATCCTAAGTATTATTGACTTAATTCACATCAGAGGAGCACTAGATGACATCAGCTAGATCACACCCACACCTACCTTCAGTCAAGGAGGATAACTTATCCTTCTCCTACATTCGGGGAGGCTAATTGGAGCACTTCAAGGGTGATCTAAGTGTCATTAATGCCCCATATAGCTAACTGATGGTTACAATCAATTAAATAGAGTAGTGAAGGTGTCTTCCTTCATTAAATTGATTATTTAATGATTATTTAATTATCTGGAATCAACAAGGGCGCCTCCAACCACTTCTGATGTTCAGTTACACTTCAGTTAACCTCATCAGGGTTCATTAGAGTCATTGAAGTGCTACCATTTGTTGGTTGGCTTGCTGTGACATGTGTCTGACCTACTTTCAGTTATACTCAGACATTTATTGCACTCTAACTTCAGTTAGGGCTCAGTTGATTCAATTAGGGTTTTGATCAGTGGTTAACTTGAGTGTTGACCGTGTCTTACATTCAGTTAAGCTAGACTCACTAATTCAATTTGAATGACCTCCTTGGGAATTCAAATTGCTTTGTCATTCATGCTTGTAGCATGATCATTGTATTGTATTACTCATTCTTTGTTTGAATATACAGAGAAGCTACTCATTTTGTAGCACAATTACACCATTTTCATGTCTTATTGTTATTTATAATTTATGAGACTTTGCTTGGGTCCCTAGATTACTGTGCAGATTAATACAAAGGAATCAATCACTGCCCTCCCACACCTTCTACCAGGGTTACCTTCCAATCTTGTCCAAGGTCAACCAGAAATATCCTTTCGGTGTACCTGTGTATGAACCCTAGATGCCAATGAGACTAAAGGCTACCTTAACTATATTGATAGTCTGGGGGGACAGTCGCAAGCCTGGTTCGTATGCATGGGAAGGGTAGCAAATCCCGAAACCCTGTCTAAGACAGAATCCCCAGATGCACAAAAAACTTGGTCTACGCTTTGACAAGGAATCAGAGGGTTATCTCCTCAGTCCAAGTCTCCACGCGACCTCATTCTTAACTGTCATTTGAGAGGAGATTCCTAGATACAATCAACATAGAAAAGGGTTTACCTAGTGATTGGCCAACTACGTCTGAAATTTTAACACTTTTGGAGAGTTGAAACTCCCTAATCCACAAGTCTAGCCTGAGCTAGTTGGTGTATGGCCCTATAAAATATAACTTACTAATAATTTTTAAATTATATCGTTTATTTTAAGGGTTGTTTTTAGTCAGAGGGTAAATGGCATGAAACTTACGTGGTGTTTTGACTCAAAGTTGAAACAAAATGACTAAGCAAAGAGATATGAAATGCAAAAAGAAAAAACTATTCTCTTTTTCTTTTTCAAATAGAAACTTGAAAGCCACAAAAGAACAAATTATTTTTATTTATTTTTCCAAAAACAATGATATGCCATGCAATCTAGACTAAAAAACTAATCTACATGCATATAAAGCAAACATGTGTTTTTTATTTTTCTTTTATAAATGTAAAAGAAAAACAACCTATCAACTAATGCAAGCAAGTAATGTAAGCAAAGAAAATAGACAACTACTCTACACCCCACAAACAAACCCTAGGTTTCCCTAAAGTTGGATATAACCTCTCTTGAAAGGAAGGATCACAAAAGTGAACAAGCCAACAACTTTGGAATGAAAAGACTGAGCAATAAGACTGACATAAACAAAGGTCAAGAAGTCCCAAGTATCAATCTAAACCTACAAACAGAGGTTGTTCAATACCTTGTCCAACAAGGTCAAGCCAAAGAAGGAGGTGGGGGGGGAAGTAGCAAGAACAAGTTCAAAGACTTGAAAGAGACTTACAAGATAGACAAAGAGCACCTAAAAGAGATAAAACAACCTCTCGGGAGTCATGCACATGCAGAGGACCCCTGAAGACCGTACAAGTAGCCCTCAAATCACCCAAAAACCCTAAAAATGATGAAAGAACACAAATTCAGGTGCATACACGGATTTCCTTAAGGCAGGTCGCATATGACACGTGGGTTGCAAGAAGTGCAAGTCACGTATACAACACAGACACGCAATAATTTAGCCTAAAAGCCGTGTATGGATGACAAAAAGAACAAAAAGGGTAAAACACTGACCTAGGAAGGCAAGAAAGGTGTTCCAATAGACTCAAAAGGTGTTCCTAACTTGTAATAAGGACTTAAAACCTTACAAAATACTAAAAGAAATACTAAGAAACCCCAATCAGACAAGACTCTCCCCAGTGGAGTCGTCAGTTCTGTTGTAAAGGAAAGTTTCCTATGGCTAGGGTTTAAGAGGCCATCAACGTACTAGGGTTGAAAGGTAGATGTATACTGTTCAATAAGCATATATAAGCAATTTTAGAGATTAGAATGGTTCATACCTTGAAAAATGAAGGTTGATCCAAGTAGCCCTTCAAACCTCTTCTTGCTCCTCTCACTTCTCTCACTCCAAGAGACCTGCAAAATGAATTATACCCTCCTCAAACCAAGTACAAGTACAAGTATACCTTCTCTTCAAGTTCGGGACCTCATGAAACCTTGATCTGGTTCTGTTGCTTCTTTTCTCCAAGGAACTCAGCCTCCAAGTTCTGCAACACAAGGAGAAAGCTTCTAGGGAAACGGTGTGGGGAAAGAGAGCTCCAAATCCTCTAGCATAACAATGTAAAGATTCAAGTCTCCTCTCATGGACCTACCTACCTCTATTTATATGCTTAATGAAGAGTTAGGGTCGAAGACAAAGTAGTTACAGCTAAAGGAGTCAGTTGCACAACTACCCAAACTACCCGAATTTCAAAATATGTATTTTTTTGACATTTTCATGAGGCGTACATGGGTTGCAGAGACAACAGTCGCATACACGAGGAAGTACATGCGGGTTGCAATGTAGATAGTCATGTATTTAAGGAATACGCACGTATTATATATAGAAATTCGCGTACCATATCTGGGTTTCCTTAAGGAAACTCGTGTACAAATTAAAAACTCATTTTTAGGGTATTTTTGGGCATTTTCAGACTTTGGTGGTTGCTAAAAATTTTTAGCTAATAGAAATATCTTTCCAATGGTGTACAAATGAGGTCAAACGGAGTTATAGAAATCAATATATGGGTACTCCAAGTTAGGTGTTTTTTCGGTGACTTTCAATGACTTTCATGAAGTGTCGTCATGGAAGTGTCGACGTGTGACAGAATCATGGGAAATTGGTCACAGGCAGAGATGTGTCATTTCGAGATTTATGGTTCTAACATGCATAGTTGTGTGCCAATTCTTCATGACTTATTTAGTACTTGAATTGTGTGGATTATGAAGCCAATAGATATGCTAGTTCATCTCTTAGGAATTGTTTTTTTTCCAAGGTAGTCAATTGAATCATTCATTAAACATTGAGAGAAGACTCAATGCATGGATAAAGTGCATGCACATGGGAGGATAATTCTGTATGAACATAAAGAAAATCTTTAAATGTGTAACATCTTTTGGACATGCACAAACGATTGTTTCATAAAGATAATAATGAAGTAGAAAATATAATGTTTGAGATATATGAAGATAATTTGGGTATGGACTCTTACAGTTAATGATAACTTATCTAGATAGATTAATTATAAAAAACTAGTGGATAAAAATGAGTAGGAACTCTATTTAAACTTTAAATAGGATGACATATACTTTTGAAGACGGGAAAAAATGAGATGGTTGTAAGGAGAATTTTTTAAATCAAAGTGTTTTTTAATCTTCAATCTCCTTTGATTTCTAATTTGAGAATAAATCTGCAAGAGTTTGTAGCACTACATCATTTTGGTATCAGAGCAACAATATGGCATGTACAAGAAATAACTTAGGTTGGGGCGCATTTTGGAGGAGCCGAAGGATATAATGAACTTGATCAAAGATTGGAAAACCTATAGAGGGGATTAAGGATCAAATATTTTGAGAATGAAGCAAGCATTGCCCCCAATTTGAATGAAACTCAAGATCCTATAGAGATGCTTTTTGAAGCCATGTCAAGGAAGAGAACTCAAATGATATGTGAAGTGTCAAAGTTCTGAGGCGATTGAGTCCAAATATATTGATCAGTTGGATCGGTACTTCAACATGGAGAACATTGCAAAGGATGACCTGGGAAGAGAAAATCTTCATGTTTCAAAGATGAAATACCATGTAGCTTCATGGTAGAATCAGTTGCAGAGAAATTGAGAAAGCCAATGTAAGGGAAAAATCAAAGTTTGGTCAAAGACATTAAAGAATTTGCAAGCATATTTTTAATGTGGAAACTATTATCAGACATAATTTAGGAGTTTCAGAATTTCAGACAAAAGGATTTATCTTTACATGAGTATATTGAACATTTTTTGAAGTTGCATATTTAAACAAATCTACAGGAATATGATGAAAAATTAGCATCCAGATGCCTTAATGGATTGCCTTTTCAGATAAAAGATGATTTGGCCATGGGGTAGTTGTATTCAATTGATGAACAACTCCATTATGCATTGAAGGCATAAGAGAAGTAACGATATAAATACAGGCATAGCATCAACTAACAGGGGTTTCCACCTGCAGGTCAAATCTAGAGATAAGCAACGATAAGATAATTTTATGAATGTCCAAAAAATGACCATAAATAGGTTAATGGAGATGCTAGGTACAATAGTGTGAGATACAAAGTGGGAGCACTAAGGTTTCTCCTAGAAAAACATGATATAAACAAAACTAGCCTATGATGTAAAAGACCTAAAGTCTACAACCTCAGAGCATGGAGTGGGGAAACAAATCAAATCAATAGTGCAAGTATGTGAAAATTCTGTGGAGAACCCAATAGAAACACCAAAAATTATCAAAGGGGAAGTCTATCTTAGGGGGTGATCAACCTCCCTTCAAAGTTCATGCAATCTCTATCATTGGAGGCTATAGAGAAGAAACTCCTAATAGATGTATGATTAGATGAACTTAAAATACACCTACATTTGCTCCTATTGAAGACTATAAGGAGACTAGAAAGATGAGAGAAGAAGATGTTGAATATTGGATGTGGAAGAAAGTCAACAATTTCTTAAAGTTATATGATTTTTGCTAAATTGCAATCTTAAAGGTCATAGATCTTATGAATGTCCACAAAAATAAAAAAAACACTAGCAAGAACTTGATTTTGTTGGAATAACTTTAGGATGCAAGCATTGAAGATGAAATAGGATAAAAATATGATGTTGCTGAAGACATTGGTGGTTGTAAATGGTGAGACTCAAGAAGCAGGTTGGAGAAGGAAGAATGTAGTTGGTTGATGAACTTCTTCCAAGTGTCATTGTAAAATGTGAAAGCCTGTAAGGATATTCTTTAGACTGGATCTTTAGACATCTTGGTAAAGATAGAAATGGTTCTAAATTTGGACCCGACCTGTTTCCTTATCTGACTCTTAACAATTTTCTTTGTTTCACAAGGATCATAACTTGTTGGTGAATAAATCATGTCATCAATATTTTAAAATCGGACCTGTTATGCCAGATTTAGTTGGCATATTTTTGAGATTATTGTTTCTTTAGGAAGTGATATATCCCAAGCAACTATGGCCTATTTTCTGCTATTTATTGGACTTGTTATCACATAATATGGTGATTTCTATATCGATAGAGATTGATGATTTCCAGACCAGTGGAACCTTGGAAATCTGCCCTAAATTGTCACGCTAGGCTGGGTCCCCTCTCTTCAGGTTTCCTGGTTCCATTGAGAACAGATCTAGACTAACCAAGGAAGGTGACTCGATTCCAACTTTCTGAAATACTTGGCGATGGAACCAGCCTTCTCATAGTAGTTGAAAGACCGATTTATCCTTGAATGAGAAAATAATGAAGACCCAATAGATGTCAGAGTGAGCAGAATGTCAACACACAAACAACCTACATAGTAAGATATTTGTCAACCGAACCGGTACCCTTCGCTACCAATATGAAATCGATTTTGACCATTTAAGGTCTCGAGATGGGTGGCATTCCTGATTGAGCAAATGAGAATGGAAAATAGACTCTTTGGTACGCAAATATGGGATAGAATTGGGTTTAGAGGTGGTTGTCCTAAAAATTGACTACTATAGAAAATGGACTACCACATAAAATGAGTGTATGAATCTATAAAAGACAATACCAAAAAGACAATGTGCTAAGTAGAAAATTCCAGCTCTTATCCGAGCCAAATTAAAGATAATTTAAGACTGAAAAGCTTATGCAAGGATGTAAGAGTTGGGTTTGATTTAGGAGTATCTTAGCACTAAAATATCCTGCTGTAGCTAAAAAACCAAATATGTACTAGTTAGAACAAAAAGCAAAAGAAACATGCATAGGGGGGATTTAAAGCACCCACATGGATGAAAATGATATTTATGAACCTGTTCCTATTCCCATGGTAGAATAAAGTCAAATACTTGATATTTTGAAAAGGAAATCACTCTAGAAATGCACATTAAGCTAAAACCATACAAACACAAGAAAAACCTGCACATATGCAACACAAAACATAGAGAAAACAATTGTAAGAGATGAATAATGGTCTAGAAAATGAAATAGAGGAGGTTTTAGTACTTCCTTTTGTTCTTTCCAAGACAATGAAGTTTCTCCACCCTTCAAAGTTATGGGATTCATATGCTGGTACCACTGACCAAAAAATTACAATTTTTGAAGGCACCAACCCTCTAGGAATCGAACCTGGGCTAGTATGGAAAAATCCCACTGGTTAACTATTGGACCGATTAACCTCTATTTCAGGGTGTATAAACCCTTTTTTTTCTACTGTGATTTTATAAATTTGTGATTTTTTTAACCTGGAAATTTTATTTTCTTTACATTCATTAGTATACATCCTTTTCAGGATAAAGATCCTACCCGTTCCCCACACAGGCAAGGAGTTCCATCATATCTCTCTCAGCCCTGACTCAAGAAAGGATACATATTTTCTAAAGGACTAAATGTTGGCCGATTTTTTATTTCCAGCTTTGATTTATAAGTTGTAACTTAACCTAATTCACTGCGAATGTAATAAACCTTAATCATCCAACTTTAATCTAAAAACTAGAACCTCACCCGAATTAAAGGGGGAAGCATCTCTAGTAATGGTTGCACATCATCTCCTCTTATAGTGTTTATACATCTGATAGACTGTCAAACCATCCATCTATACTTGATAATGAAACTTTTATGTTTAAGAAGGTCATTAAAGAGAACAAATTACTCAATAGGAAGTTGTAGTTGTGTGGTTGATAGGGGTAGGGGCTTGTTTGGTACGTAAAGCGAATTGTTGTTATTCCGTACAAATATTCAATTCCCCTAGTTATATGTTCCCCCTCATTGGCAGGCATGTTTTCTCCTCATGGGTTGGTACGCCTAACTTGGGGTTGGGTGTTCTAGGTGAATTTGTAAATACGCCTATTGTAAGCTCATTATCCCAAGAATAATTTATGCAGCATGTGAGATGTATCTACTTTCTTACAATATCCCATATTGGATAGTGCTCCTTGCTTGTGTCCTCTGGAAGCATCTATCAAAAACTTAGTAACTTTTTTATATAATACTCTGGCAACTCTGCATTTCTAAACACATTCTTGAGAATATCTAGTCTCTATTTAACCAAAACTCAACATAATGTAATAGTTTAACTTGGAAAAAACTAGGAGGTTAGCTCGCCTAAAACCTTCCATTTGGAAAAAACTACCAGATGATTGATGTTATATGGCTTAATCAATGTTTTCATGATTTTCATAACTAATTCAACATTTTACATGTTTTTGTTGATATATAAGCATCAACATATATTAAACTATATTTTATAAAAAATTCTCCCAAAAATGCTCGATTTTCGTACCTGCTTCTATTTCCTGCTCCACTACAGCTGCAATTTTTACTGGTCTACCTGTGTCCTTACTATCTACAATAGTGAAGGTGCATTCCTACTGAAGTATTTCTACAATGATATCAAAGCCACAAAGGTCAAGTAGACTCCCGAGTTTTTGAATCTACACTTTGTGACAACTAATAGAGGATAGTGTGTCAATTGAAAAGAGTTTTAATAGGATTATCATTCCTCTACTAGAGAGACTTCTTCTCTTACTGTCTAAGTTATTTGAAGTGGCTACTGGTGTTCTAAAAACAAGTGATCTATTTCATTGTTCTTTACAAGTATTAGAGTGGGGAATCAACGATGAACTAGGGAGTACATCATGGTAGGAAAGTGATGGAAAAGCCAAAATTATTGATGCAAAGTTGGATGCAAATAAAGACTTCAAAACATCTGTAGGAAATCAAAGAGATGGGATTCATCCTTAGTTGATATCAGATGTACCTCTAATATTTGTTTATCCTCTGTGCATTGGAGGTCAAACATGATTTCCATCATTTCAAGCTTCTACTTAATTCTTCCGTACCTCACTTGTGATACTTTAGTAAATCTTCTTCGAAATGAAATGGATACAGAGGTGACTACTATTTTATGAGTGAAGAAATTGTTCCATTGGTAGCTATTTGAATATTTTTAGATTTTGGTTGTGTTTATTATTTTTTTACTCCATTTTTAATGTCAAACATTTATGGAAAAAAACTGCTACTTATGTTGCATATAAATGCAGTGAGCCTTTGTCTATCACTTCATTGATAGATATAGAAATGAACTTGTAACAATTATATTATGTTGGTTATTGTCTGATACAAGTTGTGTTTAAAAGGGTCACAGGAAAATTTTTTCTATCTCTGCAAATCCATTTCAGGAACCTCTTGCCAACACGTTTCGTCTTTGGTAAGTTGCTGGATTTTACATTATATATAGAGTTGATCAGTTTTTTATAGTCAAAATGCCTACATACTCTGGAAGCGTTTATTGTGGTAGAATTTACTAGTGATTTATATATCGGTTGTATTACATTGTTTGATTGAACAAACAGAATGCATATTTCATGTATTGTAAAATTGAAGTGTGCAGTGGCAATAGTGATTGTGCAAATTGTTTCACAGGTAAATGCAATGAATGACATAATTGAAGATTGTCAAAGTTTTGAATCTAGTCGCTACCATATTCTTACCACAATAGATGCCCTACTTGAGAGATTGTTATACAGAGAAAAATGCTGCTAGAGTGGGATGGTGGAATTTTTGGAATGGAAGCTATCAGAGAAGGTATAAATGAATCTATGACAAACAATTGACAATTTGTTAGCATTGAAGCTCTGATGTTATGTTTCTTGTTTGCTTCCTTTTAATTTTATTTACTTCTATTAGTAATTTCTAAGTGCATAAGAAATAGTAAAAATTTTAAGCTGTTTGAAAATCCCTTTACTAGTATATGATACAAAAGTGCGTCTTGCTAAGAATTCCATGATCAATACCATTAGTATTAAATTATTGGGAAAAGGATTTAGAAAACTCTCCATAGATAATTTAGAATCAACATTTAGTAGAAGTTTGTTACTCTTAAAAAATTGTAGTATATTTTTTAATGGAAAGTGGATCCTGGAGCTCTATGAATGTGCTAGTTTTCCCTATGGTACAATAAACGACCTTCATTTCAGCAGTTGAAGAATTCATTAATAGGTGGCCATTCCCATTGCAGAATAAATCCTTTGATCTTACCTTGTCCAACCTTATGGACAAATATAACCACAAGGACTTTAGGTGGAGAATAGAAAGTGGAAACAATGATAGATATTGCATTGGCCTTAGTGGTAGAGTGCTTTCAACATAGCTAGAATCACAGGTCACAATATTCAATATTGTCACATGGTTTTCCATTACCACACTTAAGAATTGGTATCTTCTTCCCAACATGCCTTGTCCATTTCATTCTTCCTTATATTTCTTGATAATATTATCCAGGATATATGTACTTTCAATAGATCATTTTGATGATGCTTGGAAAATGTATATATAGTTTTGATCTGGGACATCCGGCTGTATTGCAACGTATTTTTAAGAATGACCTACATGCCATTTTTATAATTTCAGTGTTATTTTTCTTGGGATAATTCAGATTTTTAACCTTATACATTTTTCCATGTAGTCTTCTCTGCTAATAGTTTCTTGATATTTTCTGAAGATCGGGTTTATATATTTTATAGTATCTTTTAAGGATTTACACTGATCAAAACATTAAGGGATAACATTCAATATTAAAGTCTTAGGATAGTGCTTGATAGAATATTTTTGGAGCGCGGCGGAGGTAATTATCACTTGGTATGTTTGCATACTATGTATTTTCTTATGATTGCTTTCTAAGCGATTGAAAGGTTTATATCTAGATTTGAGCCAATTATGTACTCTTGGTAAGTTAGACACTATTCTATTTATATACAATAAAATAGTATAAGTCGGGAAAGGGTAAGATCCAACAGAACTAGGCTCACCATTCAATGATCCAGCCAAAAAAGAGAATGGTTTAATAGTCTTAACCAATACTTAGGTCTGTAGAAAACATACCATTGTTCTGAAACAAAATTGGGTGAGGAGGCCACTGAAGTATGAAAAACTAAGAGACTTAGCAACCACATAAATAACACTAGAAGTAATGCTCACACTAACTAGCATGTAATATTAAAACACAGAGATGAAGTAGTATTCTTCATAAAAACAAAAGAAAATAGAAGAAGCCTGAAATTTATTCCTAGCCTTCAGTGTCCAGGTCGATGGGATTTGAAGGGGTTCCAGCATCCATTCCCACAGTTGCAGCCTCTGGGGCTTCCTTCTCAGCATTTTTTTCCTCTGCATTATCCTCCTCATCTGAGGTGAGAATTGCAGTGTGAAGGCATGGTATTTTTTTTTCATATGTTACATTTTTTTAGAAAAAGATTAGTTTCTTTCTTGCCAATGTTAGAGGCAATGGTTCCTTAAAATTCAATTATAGTTAAACTACGAATATTTAGAATTTCTTCCACTCGATTGACATTGGTCAGATACTACCAACCTATTCACCATCACATAATCTGGGGTTTGAGCTCGCTTTTGCCTAATACTAGATTCTGGAAGCCCACTTGTCTCCTGGTGTGATCTGAATGATGAAGTTGGTAACCTCTTTGAATTCCCAGAATCTCCACTCCATATTTCCTTAAGAGCTTTTGATTTCTTGGCCTGTCCCTTGCACTCTTCTCTCATTTTCTCTTCTGGGAATCCGGAGCCTCACACACTAGAAGGGGCTAAGTATATTCCATTATTTCTTCTATTAAAAACACCAGACATGATTGCTTTGTCACTTTTGTTTGCCTAGTTGAACTTGTGCCTTCTCGTCCATCCCACTTCCAAGATAAACAAGTTAGGAACTTGCTTCCCTTAATGTGATATGTCCTTGTTGATCCTCCAAGATATTCCTTTAATGATGAACAGTGATGGTCAAACTCCAAACTCCATGCTTGACAATGATTTCTTAGGATTCTTATTTAATGCATAGAGTTGCCTTAAGATGGGTGATGGGACTATTTCCATCTGTCTGTCTGTGGTACAACTGCTGCCAGTGGTTGTCCCTCTGTGACCCCATTGAATAATTGAGCGAAGGATGTTAGTTCCAATATAGTTTCTATTTTATATTTTGTCTTATAGTATATTTTACCTTTTAGTTGCTCACCAATGGTCAATGGAAATAATATTTTTATCTAATGATGTTGTAGTGATATTTAACCTCGAAAACATTCTTTTGCATTTTCGGCCCAAGAAAATTATGTGATATCACTTGTAGTGATCCTTAACCCATAAATTGAATCACAACAAATATATAGAACCCTTATACTCCAAAAATAACCAAAAGGCATTGAGCTGAACAAAAGTTTGCTCACACAAAGATTACCAAAATATTTGGAATATTGAATAAGCCATCAGTAAAATATATGAATATGAGATAAGATATGATATTTTACAAGATATAATCCCTTGTATATATAATCATTTAAAGGGCCTCTAGCTCCTTTGATTTTTCCTTGGCTTGGAGCCATACTCGTGACTTTGATTCATGAGTATACTCGGTCACAAGTCAAATGTGAGTCAAATAAACTTGGTGAGGTTGACTTGGTACTCTCTACTATCATGGGTTAGACTTGGTAGTTGTCTAGAGAAGGCACATAAGAACACACATAACTACTCATTTTGTTTGTAGTATCATTTATGTACTTTTAAACGAGTTATTGAAAATTTGCATAATTTGCACATAAAATGGTATATTTTCTGTAATTTAGTGTATTTTCAAATTTCTTAAATATGTGGAGTCAATTCCCCAGTTTCTCCCATATCTAAGTCAACTTACTCTTTAGTCTCACCAATTTGAGCGTGAGAACTTTGAAGTTTGTACCAAAGCCTTCTATAATTTTTTTTTATTAAAACTTTGGTAGCAAGGTTTCATGAACTATAGGTGCAAACTGGAATTGGAAGAAGATTCTGGTGTGGGAGTAGCAGTTGTCTAGTAAATAGGAATCAGGGAAATGACAACCTAATTCAAAAAAAAAAATCTAAAAAACAAAAATGTTTGGAAAAAATTCTAAGTTTTTCATTCATACTACAGTTCTCATACATCATTCAGAAACTATTTCAAATTTCATGTTCTTCTTTCAATGGTTCATACTAAAAAGTAGTACAATATTCATATTCATATTTACCAAATTAAATGGAATATTTAAAAAAAATCTTGCATTCCCAAACCTGCTAAATGAGAGTGATGCTATGCCAAACCGTTCTCTTTAAATGGTCGTTGTTCTTTGTGAGTGTTCTATTTCTCTTGAACACTGTTTTAACTGTGCTACTATGCTCCAAATGCTTGTAAGTTGTTATTAGTTGTTAATTCTCTCAACCTATCACAATTTGTAAATAAAATATGAAAATGATATTGTGGGGTTTTCATTAAATTTTCTAGGATTTATATTTTCTTCTATTTGCCATGGTTCCCCCGATTCTCTTTCCCATCAACATTCCTTCATATTTATATGTGGCTTTGTGTTTTGTTTTATTATTGGTGTTCTTTTTAATCAAGAGAAGATTTATTTCCTCTGCCTAGAAATGGATCCATCACATACATAATTGTTTCCAGCAATTGAAATGGTTTTGAAATAACTGGACAAAACCCATGATTCCAAAACAGATAGGAAAATCTAAGTTTCCAGTGTGTATTAGCAGTGGGAGTGGTTCGCTCCCTTGTCTATTTGGGTAACTTAGGTTGGTAGTATCTTGAGGTTAGCCTTACTTATGGTTTTTCATAGTTGTAGTGCATATTTAATTCCATCCTTCCTATAAAAACCTCCAACACAAGTCAACATATTAAGTGGTTCTATGCTTGACCTAGTTCATGGCCATGGTGAGTAAAGATACCATCGATCCCACTGCCAATAGCATGATAATTGAAGCCATGTCAACAAGTTTGAGGGATTTTTTTAGTTTTGTAAGATGCTTCCAAATACTTGCAGCTAGTTTCCCTACCTGATGTTTTTCTTTTGGTAGTAGGTTGACAATGAAAAATTCGGTCACATGTTCTTTTTCTTCACCCCAACACTTTCTCTTGAAAGGCCATTCAGATCAAGAGGCCATATTTGTTGCAGGCCTTGCCATGCACAGCCAATCAATTACCACATATCTGAGCATATCTATAAAATGAACCTATTAGCATTAATCAACACGCCTTTGGTAGGTCAGCAGGACCTTGAGTACTATTCAGTGACTTGCAATGCATATGGTGATTGGTAACTCCTTTGGATAACATCAACATTGAATTTGGCTATGGAGAACATGCTTTGACATTCAAAACTAGGATAACAATGGGATTTCGTACATTTTCTTCTCAGTATAGGTGAAATTTCAGGATGACCTTGATGACTCAATTTTTATAATCTCACTCAATTATTTTTGGTTTTTACTTCTTTATGAAAAGTATGGTTTATCTCATGTCGTTCCACTACAAAAGATTCAATTCTAACAAGTGTCCATCTAGTGTGGTATTTAAATAGGCTGATTGAATTCCAGGGGAATTGATAATTTTATGATGAGAAAACTCATGGTCTAATCACACAGATAAAAGATTATGATTTTATGGTCCTTTGGATTTATTTATTTTTTCCTTGAAAAAAGCTTCACAATTTCATGATGGAAACTAAACTTACAATTTGTTGTTACTTTGTAAGTCAGTATGCTATAATAGCAAGTTTGTATCTACCAAAAAGAAGCATGCATAGACCAAGATCAATTGCATTAAACATAATGAATCCAATATATACATGCTACCAAAAAGACAATGAAACTATTCAAAAGTGATTGCAATTCTCCAACAAAATCAAAAGTCTAGAAAAAGGAAATACGGAGCATGTTACAGCCTTCCATATAGTGAAAGGGTAAAAACCACTTCATGGCATTCAAGTCAAAAAATACTAGCAAAAAAAACCAATATTTTCCAATCTATGCAAAATGTGATAAAAAGCAGAAATCTAATCGACTAGCTTACAAAGAATATTTATAAGCTAGTAAACTATAAAATGTGAAAAAATGTTCTTCGACTTTATTGTATGATGCAATGTATATTTATAGAATGTGTTAATAAATAGTTTTTTCCTTTTCTGTAGATGAGAAAGAATCTATTAGTTCTCTAGACATACCTTTTCTTCAATGGAGGGCTCCGCTATAGTGCCAACCCTCATGAACTTAGAGGGTTGAAAAGTTTGCAAGTTCAATTTGAACTGCTCATACAAAACTCAAGAGTGTACAAAAGACCCAATATGTACTAAACGGTGTTATAAAAAAGGCTGGAAAATTTTTGGAAGAAGCCATTTCTAATCTCCTACTAAGGTGCCAAAGTTGTAGACAAACACTTAGCAGACAACAACAATTCCAAAGGAAAGTATCATTGGTGTCCACCAGAAATGACATAACAAGCTTTGAACATCTTCAAACAATCATTAATTAGATTTCCTTTCAAGTGCTGCTCTTCCTTAATCTGAAAAGAACAAACTTGACAGGGAGTTATTTTAGGCTAGAGGGGAAACCCTTCAAAATAAAATAAAAAAACTATCAATGTGAATATTGATGTCAGTCAAAGGAATAGTGAGTGGGGTCTGATAGTAATCACCAGAAATATAAATACTATTTGAAGTACCCCAATCTCAAGGTGAGGCATGGATTATCTACACATGGACTAATTAATGTTTTTTGTTACTGCCACTGTTCCACGAATTTAATCTCAATGATTGTTGCCTGTTTATTCCTTTGGAAAGAGTTATGCTTCCTGATTTTGATTTTGAAGTATCTAGTTTCTCCATCGTTAGTGTTTTTTGCTCTCTTTTATAATAGGGAGGTTGGTTTGAGCTTCTATTGCCTTATATTAGGAAATCGATGTGGGATTAAATATTGAGTGGCGTTTAGTGATGGCTAGCATATCAGAGGATATCGGGGAAGAAACTCCCCTACAGGTTTGTCTACCATGACTTGTTTAATTTTCATTCTATTCTTTGCCATGAGTGGTATTATTACAAATTTCACACTCACAGAGAGCCCCTGTTTATAATAGGTCCGCCTCAATGGTGTTGCAACTTTTATTGGCAAGTTTGGACTTATAGTGGCATTTGTAGTTTTTGTCATCCTCTTAATTAGGTAAGTTATACTGTACTACCTTTGGTTGTTTGCTCTAAATTTGTAGTGACAAAACAGGGACACTGACCTTGAATCAGGTTGGCCTTTCTCATATTTTTATACCTATGGGCATGATTCCTTCTTATAAGTGTGTTGGGCTATGATAAAACATGCCATTTCCCAATTGCTATATGATTCAACATTCTTGGTGTTAATTGCATGTAAAGCTTAACCCTATTACATAAAACGTCATATTTGGATTGCAAATGACAATTGTTAGGGCATGGGTTGCTGGAAGGCTTAGGGACCCACCAGACAGTTCATAAAGTTTACCTTCTATTGTACATTCCCTTCTTATTGAGGGTATCTCCCAGAATACCACGGAGAGTGTCTTTAAACCTAAGGTAAAACATTAGAATATTTCCAAGTACATGATTATGAATAGAAACTTGGAAATAAATGTCTAATCACTCCATTCAAGTGTTTTGTATAGAAAAAGGAAAAGCAATTGGAGGTCAAGATATTCCAAAACTCAACATTGATTGTTTTTTATTACATTGTGAACAACAACCAACTCTTCTAGAAATGTTTATCAAATCCATAGGAGATTTCCATTGAGGTCCTTTTTTTGTTTAAACTTTATTTTCTTTGGTAGTTGGAAGCTTCTAGAAACAACCCAAAGGATTTCACCTCCAAGCATTGTCCTCCTTAATGCTAAGATCCCATGTCCAAGGGGTATCTATCATAGTTATTAAAGCTGACTAGTTCCAGTTCAGACCAATTTGGGAAAATTTTGGTATGATTTTACCTTTGAATCAATTTAGAACCAGTGCTTGACCTTTTTATCATCTTGGTGATCTAGTTGATGGTTCAAAACATTACAGGATGGACTCTTCAAAAGTTCATCAATCTTGTTTTGGATCTATTAAGGAGGTGGGATTGCCTTCATATATCCAACTTCTGTGAAGATTGAAGAGGGTTTCTACTTGAGGAAGCGCTTGAATCCATAGGACCACATATTTAAGGAACCTGGTCTCTTCTCCATTATTTTTCCATTACTCATTTCTATTTCCTCACTTCTTTTTCTACTTATACATTTACTATTGTAACAATCCTCAAATAGCTTGTTCTACTTCTTCTTGGGAGAGAGATTCATAAGCCTTTCCTTGTTGTACTTAACTACAAGATCTAATCATAAGGAAAATATAAACACACTAAAAACCCTAAGAAGATAACACACTAAACCCTAAACTCAAATTTCTATGGTTGTGCATCTTGTCTCTTTGGTCTAGTTATATGGTGAACGTCCTTTTGGCTTATGAATGCATTTTTATGGTTCATTATGTTAGAAATAGCTTTGTGCCTTGTTTATTACAACATTGAATTTATTATTGGTAGTAAGCTCTCAACTGTTATTCCGTTGTGCTTACATACAAGCATTGTGTGTTGACTAGTTGGGTAAGTTGTAGATCAATTTGGATTATTTTATTGCAAGTTCACTAGCTTATTTAATGCATGTTTACTATTTCTAGTTATCATTTTTATTCACATAACACTTAAGGACCACTCTTTGAAGAGTATATTCTAAGCCTTAACCTTCAGCAAAGGCCTCCTTTGTTCAAGGCCAAAACTTGCTTCTCTTTAAAAGAGAAAGGGGTTTTTAATTAAGAAACTCCTTAAGGAGTTGGCACTTACATTTCAAGAAGGTGTTAGATTAGATTTTCCTATTTTGCACATGGTTATTGTTGTTAGATATTGAACATTATAAATAATTTGATTCATTGTTTTTCTACTTTATAGTTCATTTTTTTTCTACTGAGATTTTTTTATTGGATTTTGCAGGAGTGAACTTAACTAAGTGGGCCATTGAGTATGAAAAGCATGTTGCTGAGGGTTTGCCATTAAGTATGATGAGCCTGCTGCTGAGTCTTTCAAGCTTCTAAGTATGGGTTAATTGAAGCTGTTGCGGGATCTAAGTATGGCTTAGAAGCCAAGTACAAGTGGGATGGTTTAGCCATTGTAATATTTTGAAAAGTCATCGATGTACTAGATTATTTTCATGTAAAGTTATATGGAGATAGTTTTTTGACAAAACTCATATTTATTGTAATACTTGAAATTTCATATAATATGATTTTTGTGGTTTAAAACTTATATGGTTGTACTTTATATTATTTATAAGTGTTGTAATTAACTAATTAATGTGACATTGCATAATTCACATGTGTATTAGATGATGATAAATAATGTATGATTCTTTTTTTTTAATTTAAAAATAATATCATATTAAAAATTTATATTGATTAATAATGGACACCATTAAAACTACTAAAATATAATAACCACACATAAAACGACTAAAAATGACTAAATTAGTGACCAATAAATGAGATTAATGACCAAAATTCGCATATCAAATGACAAAAAATTGAGAGATATGTGACCAAACAATGATATATAAATGGCCAAAATTCGTGTATCAATGACCAAAAAGCAGTTTTGGTTGCTAATTTACGGTATTTTACTACGCAACCAAATTTGGTCATATTCTAGTTTGTCATGCGGTCATTAATTTTTTCATAAATATGGTCATAAATTTTGTTCATTGATTCAAATATATGACCAAATATATGACCAAATTAATGACCAACTGACAAGCTATAAATGACCAAAATAAAAATGACCAATTTTGGTCACGTAATAAATGACCGTAAATTAGCCACCAGCTATCGCCAAACCAAAAGTGGTCATTGATATGCGGGTTTTGGTCATTTTTTTGGTCACTAATCTCTCATTTTACACTAGTGATGTTAGTAATACAATATTCATACAATAAGGATAATTCGAATACTGTGGATAATATTTAAATTCACCACCTCAAACTGACTGATGTGCTAACTTAGTGTGGGAAAATCATAGTTGGAACTCACTAGTTTAACTCTAGATAAGTAAATCAGTTCACAATAAGTTAACTAATGAGGTAGGTGAACAAAAGGTGCCACACTCCCTTGAATCATGCAAATTGGTGCTACGGTGACTAGTAGTGAACTAACTAGTGGAAATCAGAAAATAACTGAACATGACTTACTACCTAACACAGACAACTGAAGGTGACTACTGGTGGCATTCCGAGAGGGTTCCTAAAGTGTAGAGGTTGGCACCAATGGCACCAAAACTCATATTGGTACCAAAAATCAAGATGACTTCTGGGAATTCCCCCCTTTCTCTCGTAAAGTGATATGACCTCCAAATCTAGAAAAAATGAATAAATAGACTATGTGGGTAAAGGGAGGATTAATTAATCCTAAACCCCCCCTTAATCCTAACTTTGGATAACTTTGGGCCCTGGAAACTAATCCAAAATTCACCCATACAATATAAATGAGAAAAAAATATTGATTAATAAACAAGGAAATGTGGAAAAAATCATGGGACCCCCCCTCAAAATAAGCAGGAAAAAAGGAAACAAGATTCCATACTTAAGAGAAACAACTTGTGAAAAAAAAGATGCAATCTGCAACTATGTGGAGTCATAATGTAGAATGTTGGTTCTTGTGTGCACTAGTATCCTCTGACTATGCATGTGAAATTTTCCATCTTCTTCCAATATGCTAATAGATAGGATAAGGAATGTTTCCTTTGTCTCTTCTTTCTGGAGGAAGAGTGACATGATCCAATTTGTTCTTTAGTGAGTTGAATTGTGGATCAATCCTTACCATCATATATCATCTCTCTAGTATCTTTTTTCACCTCTATGAAGGAATTGAAACTGAATGGGAGAATGAAACATGTTCATTCTGATACTATGAATTTGTTCTTCTTCTGTCATCTGGATCCCTAGCAAGATTCCCTGCTGCTTCGATGAGATTTTGGGCCCAATTAGGCCTCTGATTTGGAATAGGTACTAGATATGTTACATACCATCATCTTCAAATGGAAATGAAAGAGATTTTATACCTGCTTATGCTTTGGTTTGTGGTGTATGATGCACCTGATCTTATTCAGATTGCACGCTGCACCTTCTAGTCACAAGTTCCATCAATTTGTATGCCTTAGCATCCTCAACATATCCTAGCAGTATGCATTTGCTACTCTGGGATTGGAAATATTTTCTCTCATCAGTAGGGATTCTGGCCCAAGATTTGGAGCCAAAAAATCTTAGGTGTGAGACATTGGGATTATGTCCCAACAATGCTTCAAAAGGAGTGGCCCCAATCACTGATTTGTTGTTGGGATATTATTAAATCACTCATAACTTAGGATAAAATATTTAAACATTATTTGATTAAATTCCTACCCATGAGCTAATTAGTCAGCATCCACTTGTACCTTAAAGTCAACACATGCCATCTATACCCCAGGAATACTTTAATCCTAATCTTGGTTGATCTTGAACACTTTATTGACTCCCAGAATTAGTAACTACACTTTCCTGTAGATTCTTCCTTATTATGCTTTTATCTAGCTTTTTTGTTGATAAGGTAAAGCTAGTTAACTAGGAAACTAGTATCTTTTGCTACCAACCCATCCTCCTTGACTTGCTTTCCATATTCCAAGATTATTATGTTTTTCCATCACTCTTGACAGCTCAGTCATGATTTTTCTAATTTGCGAGGTTCTTGACTGATTTGAGAAGTGCTTTAGCCACCTATGGAGGTTTATCATATTTGGTAAGTCTAATTTATGAGATAGGAATGAGTTGTCTTCCATCAACTCAAATATTATTTATAAGGATGTATTACCATTGTAATAATATCAATTATCATCTATTGATCATTCATTAATGTGTTTTCATTAATTCTTCTTCTTCTCTCATTATGCTAATTCTCTGCAATTCCTAGTGAGGTTAATTGTGTGCTTAGATTCTTAGCTTGTTTATGGAATTCATGTTGCCATCAAGAATTTAGAATTATGACATGGTATCAAAGCTTTTGGATCTCATCAATTAATTCTCCTTTTCATATTTTCAAGTTTATCTACAGGTGCAACAACTTCAATATGGATTCTAAAGTTCCTCTACTATCTCCTTTCAACTATGATTATTGGAATCCAAAGAGGAGAGCATACTTGAAGAGGTAGTGTCTCTTTGATGTATCCATTGGTGCTTTGAGAGAACATGAGTCTTATGAAGAGAGGATTGACTAGATGAATAATTGTGATAGAGCTTATGGAATCATGTGCTTGGCAATGTCTCCAAATATACATCATCTCATAGATTATGTTGAATATCCATTTGAGCTTTGGAATACTTTGGACAAAGCTTTTGGTATGCAAGAAGTAGAATATGAAGCATGGAGTGAACCCAACATCTCCTCATCTACTCTCTCTCAAAATTTCTCGACCTCTACATTCTTTGATGAAGTTATTTATGATGAATAAGTTTCTCATACAGTTCATATTGTTGCTACCCTGTCTGATTCGAGTGCTTCCTCCTTCAATGAAGAAGCAAATATTGACGAACCATCTTTTTCTATATATATTGAAGTTTAATATATTGACTCATATTATTGTGATTTTGATGATGAAAAAATAAGTTACATATGGGGCTTCTATTGTTATTGATGATGATTCACTCACACACTCATTGTTCTCTATGTCTTCTATCTTGGATTTTGATATCTATGTGCCATATCTTTCACACTTTATGCATACCTCTCTCATTGATGGTTTGAAAACTAGTGTATTTATAGATGATTTCTTATCCAAATCAAGTATTATGTGTGTCATACCACTTAACTTTATCTCATTTGCTTCAACGTCTCCTCCTTTTTTCTTGGCATGAATACTCAGAGCCTCCTTGAATATTTTGAATATCTCCTTCATTCCTCTTTTCAGACTTCTAATATAGAGAATTCATTATCAGTGTATTCCCATGAGTCTACTAATATGATTATATGTGTTATTTTGGATTCTTTGGAATCTAGATCAACCCATGGATCCCATGCATTCACACTCTTTGATCCTATGCCTTCTCTATGTTCCTACATGATAACTTGCACTCATACTCTCTGTGTAAATGAAGTTGGAGACCTCATACATTCGTTTGGAATATTATCTCACCTATATGGAGCTGATTTCATCTCTATTGGTTCAAATTTAAAGTCATTACATCATCTTAGAGCTGATTACAACTCTCAAGAGATTTCACATCATTAGATCTTAGTTGTTCTAAATGGTCCTAGTTTCCATCCTACAACTGTCCTTGATCTAGGTGAGCATATTTCTATTATTCCTAAGAAGAAGATTCCTCTAGACATCATCATTTAGTTTGGAGCAACATCAACAACATTTTTGGCGTGCCTATAATGACCGATCTTGAGGGAGGATTTTCCCCATGTAGGTTTGCCTCTTTTCCTCAGTGTTTTGGACATAATAATTGTTAAAGGGTGACCATAGCCTTGTTGTGGGGACCTATATACACCTATATTTTTTATATGCCATCATAAATTTATACTTAAAGGGGGGTGTTTGGATATTATTAAACCCACTCATAACTTAGGATAAAATATTTAATCATTATTCGATCAAATTCCTACCCACTAGCTAATTAGTTGGCATCCACTTGCACCTTAAAGTCAACACATGCCATCTATACCTCAAGAATTATTTAATTATGATTTTGGGTTGATCTTGACCACTTTATTGAATCCCATAATTAGTAACTGTGTTTTCTTGCAGATTCTACCTTATTATTCCTTTATCTAGCTTTTATGTGGATAAGGTAAAGTTAGTTAACTAGGAAACTAGTACCTTTTGTTGCCAACCCATCATCCATAAATTTCTCTCCATATTCCAGGATTAGCATGTTTTTCTATTGACAAATCACTCATGCTCTTTCTAATTCATGAGGTCCATGAATGATTTGGGAAGTGCTTTAGCCACCTATGGGGGTTTAACATATTTGGTAAGTTTGATTTATGAGCTAGAAATGAGTTGTCTTCCATCAACTCAAATCTCCTTTATAAGGATGTATTACCATTGTAATAATATCAATTATCATTTATTTATCATTCATTAATGTGTGTTCATTAATTCCTCTCCTTCTCTTCTTATCTGAATTCCTGCAATTCTTAGTGAGGTTAATTGTGTGCTTAGATTCTTTAGCTTGTTTATGGAATTTATGTTGCCATCAAGGATTTAGAATTATGACATTTGTGAGGCACCCTATTTTGGATATATGAATAAAATTAATAACCTCAACACATAGATAAGGATAAAGGTTCTTTGTTTCGAGAAGGAAGGTATCCATCTCCTTCAAGGATACATTCTTACTCTCTTCCACACCATTCTGTTGTGGTGTGTGTGGAACTGAGTGTTCCATTTGAATCCCTGTTGATGCACATAGATGATAAAAATATCATTTGACATACTCACCTCCATTTTTATATCTAAGTGACTTTATTCTCTTCCCAATGTTGTTCTCAACTAAGGCTTTAAATAATTTTAAGTTCTCAAATACCTCATATTTTTTCTTCAGAAAATATACCCAATAATACCTTGAACAATCACCAATAAAGGTGAGAAAATATCTAGATCCATTCATTGATGTTGTAGGAATTGGTCCTGAGACATTCCTATGCATTAGATCTAGTCTAGAGGAATCTCTTGTTTCCTTTCCATCCTCATATATCTTCTCTGTATGCTTCCCTACCAAGCATTAACCAGTGCACACTCCTTCAAAATATTTGATGATAGGAAATCCCTCAACCAACTTGTCATTGTGTAGCTGTTGGAGATACTTGAATTTCAGGTGGAAAAATCTTTCATGCCACAACTTGTTCTTTTATTGACATGAGTCAATAAGGCTTTTGTATATGAATTAGGAAGGAAATGGGAAAAATCATATGCCTTGAAGGCATGATTAGCAACCCCTTTTGCTATTACATTTCTAATAGAGGCTTTATTGATTTCTACTGTGTCAGAATCGAATGTAAATATTTTGGGAGAGATTTTTTGTGTCATATGATAGACATATAATAGATTTACTACAAGGGAGGGAACATAGATCATATTTTGGAATTCTCCATGTTCAATTTTAATGGATCCTTTGTTGACAACTAGGATTTGTGAATCATCCCCCATATGTATGCTCGGTCCTCCAGAGAGATCCAGAGTGATGATGGATTTTTTGGAGGAAATCATATGGTTGGAATCTCCTGAATAAATTACATAGGGATTTGACTAAGTGAGGCCTGATTTCAAAGCAAGGCACCTCTGATGTTCTCCTATCTGGTTTCTAGCTTCAAGATTCTTTGCACCTTGAGGAAGGGAAATGTTGTTCTCTTCAAGGAGCTTTGACAGTTGGTCCATGGTGTTATTTATGCACTGACTTTCCACGTGAAATCCTCTCATGCAATGACATCTAATAAGTCTCCTTATAAGTTATTAGTTGGAAATGCTAATGATCATGCACTTTCTATCCCTACTTTTCTATAGTGGGTAGATTGTGTGGCACGGATATTGCAAATGTACCCTAGTGCTTTTGAATTCTCTTTGAATTATTTAGATGAAATTATGGATTGCGTCATTTCTAGTCGATTCAGGAACTTTATGTGCAACAATGAATGGGAGAATCAAGTGGGTGAAATTCAATATTCTTGTTGGTGCATGTGGGTTTACTTGAATCAACTTCGAAGCTCCTATGAAAAAAATAAAGATCACGAACATTATAACATTAACTCTAGTCTTAATAAGAATCTTGGGGCTCTTTTTCCTCCAGAAGTAACCTTAGCATCAACCCTATGGTCTTACTTCCATTTGCAGTGGGCTACTCCATTGGAGGAACAATGTAGATCAAAAATTGAAGAGAAATATTTCATAGAGAAGAAATTAGAAACATAAAATGAAAATGAAAAAAAAGATGTTGAATCAATGACTAAGAAACTCATTTTGTGGTTGTTGTGGCTCTTAAAAGAGTAATGGAATCAATGGGGTGCAAAGTTAATTTTCTCGATTCTAAAGACATTATTTATACAGATATTGCATGCGCAAAAGATATAGAGGAGAAAATAATGTACTTGTCACAAAATGAATTATCAGAAAGGAAAGATTCCCATGAAGCTAAAAAGGAGTCCGAAGGTGAAAGAAACTGATATGTTTTGTTTCGGTATCTATTTCCTTTTATTTTCAGTTGAAAGTGACTTGAATGGAATTTTATTCTACTGAAATACCATTTATATCATGTCATATAAGTTTGTTATTTTTAAATTAAATTAATCTTTATTATATACCAATTTAATAAATATGTGGTACAGTAAATTTCAGTTTCATACCAATACCAACTTCCTTGTACGGATTCTTGTATTATGATATATTAATGTATATATAATGTTATAGGATACATTTTTTATATGGATTAAATGATAGACAATCGAGAACGTTGAAAGGATTTTAAACAGAAAGACGAGCGAACAAGAAGGATTCTAAACCGAAATGAAATAATATTCTCGTTATCGCTACACCGTAGCCCTAAAATAGTAATCATGAGTAATTTATCTTCTTATGGTGTAAAGAAAATAGGGTTTATTCTTGTTTATTTTTTCCCAACCTTGTTATGGTGTATGTTTCATGGTAATGGTGTATCTAATGCCCACTTCAAAACATAGTAAAAATAGAGAGGAGGGTTTGATGGCACCTTCATGCTCGGCTTCTCTGCTCCTGGGGGCCCTCTGATGGTGACCTACCCTATATTTTCTCTTGCACCAGTTACTGGCTTGTCCACCCCTTCTGCTTATCATACCGGACCCTCCGTCTGTTGTGCTGCACCTGGCCTCGCTCGATGGTTTCTATTCTTTGTCCGTGATAGGTTATCTCTGGTTCCTTCTTCTGTCTTTATAGGTGACTTATTGGAGTCCCTCCCCCTTCAAGGGGGACTAGTACAAACCAATCCAAAAAAGTGGGAATTCATCTTCTTGTTTTTATCTAGTCGCCTCGGCATTTTTGTGGTCTCCATCTGCATTTCTGGGGGTTTTTTGTTTTCTAGGGTCTGTCACCTTTCATGTTATTATTTGTTTTTTGTTTTAACGTTGACATGGCTCCTGTTTCCCGACTGCATATTGTTAGTGCGGGGTTGACTTCTATCTAGTCCAGCGTTCACACGGTCTATTAGGGTTTTGTTCCTTATTTCTTGATTACCCGCTGTATCTTGTTCTCCTCCTTGTCTCATTTTTTGGTGGTTCTTGTCCCTCACCTCGCATACCTGTGGTGTTTACTATCAGTCCATGTTTTAGTACTTTGAACCCTCATTGTCCGTTGTGGTTTTTCGATGTCAGGGTTCCACATCTGACCGGATTTCGGGGTGCAGTTTCCTGGTATACCCTGTGGTCATTGTTTCACCTATGTTTTTATATTGGGTAACTGAAACTTGATGGGGGTTTTCTGTTGGGTTACCGGTCAGTGGTTATTTTTTCCTTTCTAACCCTCTTTTATCGGTTTTGTTTTCCCACTTCTAGGTTCCACCTCCAGTCTGTTTTAGGTTGCCCTGTTTTTGGCTTGTGGGGTGTTTGTGCCTGGTTCCCTCTATGGTTAGGCTTTTTTTAAGGGCACTGGGGGTTGACTTCTTGATGGCTAACTTCGGGGCTTCCTCACATTCTCGACGTAAAATTCATGCAAAGAATATCAAGATTCATGATGGCAGGTTTCATTTTGTACATGGGCACGACATATATATGGATCAGGTTTCATATCTTTGCTCCTGTACCTTGGTCAGACATCTAGAATACTGTAGACTGGGGAAAAAAGCTTGGATGGACTGGGCTTCATATTTCTGGAAACCGATCCTGAAGTACACTCCTACTATCAGCCTCATATCCAACGGTTGGATAGTCTTCGTATTTCTAGATGCTAAGCATGCTACACTTATTCTGGACTGGACATGGCATATTGGGCCTGGGTCACTGGTGTTGGGTCACTGGCATGCACACTTTGATCCACTCCGGGAGAGGGTGAGGAAACACCATCTGTGGGTTCTTCTACCACACCTTCCTTTCCCACTTTGGAATTTTAACGTCCTTGAAGGTATCGCTAATATGGTAGGGTGGTACATGGCTATTGATGATGACTTTCATCTTGGTTATGAAAAAAGGGTGGCTAGGGTACTGGTGGAGTTGGATGTTACTCTTAGGCTACCTACGGAGGTTGATATTTTATTTAAGGATAGACTCATGGTGTAGAGATTAGACTATCTCCATGTCCCCTTCTGATGTAACAACTACCGTGAGACCGGTCATCTCAGATGGACTTGCCCATTGCGCCTGCATGCTCCCACTGGTTCCAGTCTTGAGGGTTCTCCTAGGGCTTTTGCACACCCTACTTCCTCTCCTCTGGAGCATTCATCAAAAGGTATGTATTCTCATTCTATCTCCCTCTTTGGTGATTTTACCGACTCTATGCTTTAGGAGATCGATATTTTGGCAAAGTCTCCTATTGTACCATGTCCCCCTTTTGTGGACTCACTAGTGACCCCACAAAAGACCACACTTGTTGTTTCTTTTTCTGCAGACTCCCTGGACCCTACACTTCAGTCACCTTCTAGGGCCTCTTTGAACCCTCAAGCCCTATCATCTGTCTCACATGATCAAGACTCTACAGAGAAATATACACCCATCATCTCGTCTGCGGATATCTCTTTCGAGGTCTCACCTGAATCTCTCCACTGTCTTTCTTCTTATATAAATGACCACTCTTTGGTGCCTCCACTCTCTTCACTCTCAGAATTCCCTCCTCTTCCTACTGCCTCCACTTCCCCCCCTTACCAACTGCTCCACATAGTCCATTATCTTCCCCTTCATTCTCTAACCCCTCACTCCATAAGTCATTGTCGATCTTCTCTGTGACTACACCCACTTCCCCTTTCACTCTCCACCTCAATTCCATTCTATTTGAGAATGTCACCATCTGCAAGAAGAAGAAGGAAAAGATGGGATTGTATGGGGAACTTTCCTCAGCCTCTCCCCCTTACATTCCTCTCTCTGTCCACATCAAAGATGTTGCTAGAATATTATCTCCCTATGGACTTAGAGCATATCCTCCCCCACCATCTGTTCCTTAATGTTGATCCTCTCCCTTAACGTCAGAGGTCTTGGGGGCAAGACCAAACAATGTGGCCTCCGTTCACTTTTTCTCTCCATTCGACCTGATATGATTCTCCTTTAGGAGACCATGTGTAGTACATACCCTGCTCCTCATGCCTTCTCTAAGCTCCTCTCCAAGTGGGAGTTTTGTGCCACTAGTGCATCCGATCTTTTTGGGGGGCTACTCACTACCTAGAACCCACAAAACGTCAAATGTCTAGCATTTGAAACCGTTTATGGCATCCTTGTTAAAGCTGATTTGCATGGATTGAATACTCAGCTTGATATTCTTAACTGCTATGGGCCTTATCATGACCGGGAGTTATTTTGGGATAGGGTCTTCAGGGGGGGTCTTCTCAACTCTCCTAACCTTATCCTGGGTGGAGACCTTAACTTCACCATGAATGCATCAGAAACATGGGGTAAAAAAGCTATACTAGACCCCCTTGCTTCACATTTCAAGCATCTCTTTGATTCGGTGGGACTTACTGATGTTGCTCCACCTTGTACTAGACCCACTTGGAGGAATGGTCGGGCTAGGGAGGAGGGTATTAGCAAAAGAATTGACAGGTTCTTGGTTTCATCCTCCCTAATCCCTCACCTTTATGTACACTACATGTGGACACACCTTGCTGACATCTCTGACCACTACCCCATATGTTTTGAGTGGAATCGGTCCTTGGGATCCTGTAACTATCCTTTTAAATTTAATAGATCATGTCTTAAGGATCCGGATTTCACTTCTTGGGTCACCAATAGATGGCATGGCCTGGCCCCATATTCTTTGGTTTCTGATCTGGTCCTCCTCACCCACAAGCTCAGAACCCTTAAGTTGGATACTAAAGTCTGAATCAAGGAAAAAGGCTCTTCCATGGAATGTAATTCCCAAAGGCTTGACTAGGACATTTTCTCCCTCCTCTCCTACTCGCACTTTGGTATTCTATCACATGAGGAACAGATATCCCTGGATCACCTTCGATCAAAAAAGAAGAATATTTTGGATCACTTCCTCTTGACCTGGTAGCTGAAAAGTCGTACTAAGTGGGCTCAGTATGGAGATTCGAATACCAAGTATTTCCATACCCTTGCATTGGGAAGAAGGAATCAAAATTCCATCTGGTCCCTTATGGATGTTGAAGGACACACTATTGATGATGAGCATGCACTCAAGGAGATGGGACTTTGCCACTTTGCTAACATTTTCAAGGATGACAAACAGACCTGTTTGTTGGAACAACTTCAGGTTGTTCAACTCTATCCCAAGATGATGCCCATCATCTCACCCAGCTGATTACACTAAAAGAGGTGGAAGATTCCTTACACACTTTCAAAAAAGATAGGAGCCCTGGACCTGATGGATGGCCTGTAGAATTTTACTTGCACTTTTTTTACTTAATGGGTAAGGAGTTATTGTCCGTTGTGGATGGTGCTAGGACTTCGGGCTGCATACCCCCATCCTTGAACACCACCTTCCTTGAATTAATCAAAAAAAAGGATAAACCCATTACCTTTGCTAACTTTAGGACAATCTCCCTGTGCAATCTTCTTTACAAACTCATATCAAAGGTTATTACTGTGACATTAAAGTCTTTCTTGGACTCCAATATATCCATTGAGCAATATGGGTTTCTGAAAAACCATCAGATTGTTGCACCTATTGGTATTGTACAGGAGACACTCCATACTATGGAGACCAAAAACACATGTGCACTCATTCTCAAACTAGACTTGGTGAAGGCATTTGACCGTGTTAACTGGTCCTATGTCCATCTCATTCTTATTCAGCTCGACATGCCACTATTGGCTGTAAATTGGATAATGGGATGCCTTACTTCTACAAATTTTGCAGTCCTCATTAATGGCACAACCTCTAAGTTCTTTACTGCCACTAGAGGCATCAGACAGGGTTGTCCCTTGTCGCCATTGCTCTTCATTCTTGTTATTGAGGGCCTTAGCCTACTGATTGCTAATGCTAGGGATCATGGCCTCATAAAAGGTATCAAGATCTCTTCCACTCTTGCTCTTGCACATCTCCTCTTCGTAGATGATGTAATATTACTTGGCTCAGGCACATTATCTGAGTGGATGGCATTTGAGGTTATATTGAGCTCCTTTTGTAAATCCTCAGGGATGCATATCAGTTTGGACAAATCTTGTTTTCTTTACAATAATGTGGATGTGGATATCAGGATGGATATTGCTCAGGCACTGGCTTATAAAATGGAACCTATATCCTTGGTTTTTAAGTACCTTGGATATTTCCTCAAGCCCCTGGGGTATAAAGTTAGTGACTACAATTAGCTAGTTCAAAAATAAGAAAGAAGAATATTTCACTGGGCGCATAGACTCCTTTCTCTTGGAGGGCGTTTGATTCTTGTACAAGTTGTGTTGTCTAGCCTTCTGGTTTACTGGTTGGGTCTTGATCTCATCCCTGTTTCTATTTTAAACAAACTTAGGAGCCTTACTTTCTCCTTCTTATGGGGTTCTTCAGACAACAAGCACAGATACCATTTATCATATTGGAAGTGTCTTTCTTGGCCAAGAGAATTCGGGGGCTTGGACATAAAAAAATTGCAATGGTTCAGCATTGCTCTCAAACTTAAAAATCTGTGGTGGATTCTTCAGAGCGATGGATTATGGCATAAAGTTATTGTATGCAAATATCTGAAGATGAATTCTGTAAAGAATTGGCTCTGTGGCAAGTGTTTCAATACACGTGGTGTCTCAGTTATATGGAATGGTTTCTTGCTTACTCTCTCATGCCTTGGAAGAAACCTTGCTTGGCAGGTAGGAAATGGAAATAGTGTACACATAGGCATCGATCCTATTATTAGTTCTCCAGCATTGATCACCTTCCCTGCTGATTTCTGTGACTTTCTTGAAGATTTGGACATTGTTAAGCTATCACAGGCACATAATTCCCTTCTAGGTAAACACAATTATTCGTATTCTACTGAGGAACTCTGTATTGGAAAAGATTGGAAATTGATTTGGGACTCTTTTACAAGGAACCTTGAAATGGGGGGCATCCGGCTCAACACCATGTCAGATTCCATGATCTGGGATTATAACAAGTTTGATGGATCTGTCTCTGCACATTTGGTATATGACAACATTGTCTGATCCCTCACACCCTTGGCTGGTTGCAGAATCCATAAAATTATTTGGAAAGGTATTCTCCCCAAGAAGATAGGTTATTTTATCTGGTTGGCCTTAATGAACAAGTTTCTCACATGGGATAACTTGCAGAAGAGGGGATGGATTGGGCCTGTTATCTACACGATATGCAAGAATGGTACTGACAGTGTGCAACACCTCTTTTCTCATTGTTTGTTATGGAAGACTGACATAGGTAACATCTTGGACCAGAATCGTGTGACTATTACCTATCAGTCAGATGATCTTAGCACCTATCTGGAGAAGTGGACAGACTGTTTCTCAAATAATTCTTCCCTCTACCATATACCCTTTCTTGCTATGTGGGTTGTATGGAGAGTAAGAAACTCTGCTTTGTTCGAAGAAAAACATACTCCTATTACCAGTATTCTACATCAGCTTTCTTACTACTCTCAGACATACTGTCCATCTATCATCAAATGGAAAAAATCCAGGAACATTGGTCTTGGACCTGTTATTGTCTATCCTTGTGGATACTTTGATGGGGCTTTAGCTCATGGTGTCGATGGATCTAGATATGTATTGATACTGAGCGGGACACATACTCCCAAATTTTCATTAGGGGTAGGTCCATGCACCAACACCAAGGCGGAATTGATCGGACTCTAGGCCCTACTGCATACAACCCAAATGATGGGGATACCCAAGATCAGTATTTATGGTGACACCTCAGTCATTATTAACTGGGCAAAGGGTTCAACTTCCCTATCACCACCAAAACTTTTACACTGGTGTAGAGACACGAGAAAGCTTTTCACATGCTTTCTAGAACTGACTTTCTGCCATATCTATCATGAATTCAATAAGCATGCAGATAGCCTTTCTAAAAAAACTCTTACTTTGGCTACTAGTTCAGGATATTACTCTGAATATTTCGATGGTCTTATGACCTCTTCTGATAGTTTTGAGCTCTTTTGAGCCCAGTGCCGGAGCATACACTCCTTTGCTTATTGCACCTTTCTTCCCTCTAGTCTGGAGCAGAATCTTTTAGACTGCAATTTCATGATCTTTGATCCACGATAGATATGGTATGAGTGATAGCTTTTTCTTATGCGAACTGTATGCGGGAAATGCCCATATCCCCTAATGCATCTTTGCTATGTATGTGTCTCTCTCTGATGCATCAATTGTATGGTTTCCTCTAACCCAAAAGCATGTATGTAACCCATTTTATGGGAAGGCATTTCAAATGCCCTTTGATTCTTAATAAGAATATCAAGGACAGGCTTTTTTCTCCTGAAAAAGAAAAAAAAAAGAGGATACGTTTTTTATGATATTTTTTTATAAATAAGTATTTCTATTGTTAAAAACAATTTGAAAACTTATTATTTTTAAGGAAAATTATTATTTTTATGCACATCCAAACGAAATTAAATTCTAAATAAACTTAAGTATGAAATATTGAAAAAATTAAAAATAAAAACAATTTAAATATAATTTTTTTTTTAATAATCTAAATCAAAATAAAATAGTTAAGCTGTAAATGAAAATATCTCACTCTGTTTCTTTTTATTTTATTAATTTTGTATACAATTTAATTATAAATAAACTTACATGAAATAGGACGGATGTTATAATCTTTCTAAAACTATATTATAGATTACACTTCTCTTATCTTTATACAATCAAATTTTAAATTATGAAAACATATAGATATTAAATTGTTTTAATTTCGTGTAAATTTTGAAACTTTTTAATAATCTGTAATCAATAAAAATATATCTTAATTTTAAATTTAAATTTAATAAGTTTTTAAAAAAATGAAAAAGCAAAAAATAAGTTGTTTTTATATTTAAAAAATAAGCAATGCTTAGTTGTAGGTGTTACGATAGAAGCACATTTCTCATCACAAAATATGTCTTCATATCTAACAAATTATCATAACTTTAGTTGATAAAATAACTGCAAATTATACCACAAACCATGCCTTCATATCTAACTAATTATCACAACTCTGAGCTGATAGAACCACTCCAAATTATACCACAAAAGAACTACATCCCCATTAATTTACAAAAAGTTCCCTTTATGTCACTATCAAATAACATTCTCCCATGGGCATAAGCACAAATCCATGTCATTATAATAAAATAAAATCATCACATGGTTGAAAAGTAAGTTCACATCATTCCAAGGGTTTTGACAGTGACCTACAAGAATATGCATCATCAGTGCACCATATTTTGATACTCTACTACTCAATATCCATGTTCAACTTAAAACCTTGGATGAGAAACCAATGCTTTCATCTTGCCTCCCACAATGACAAGGTAGAAAATGTGACCAAAGAACCCCATCTACTATATTATCACTAGACATACGAACCACCATAGCGCCATTTTTAGATTTGTTAAGAAAATTTCACTCAATGAGTGATGTCAAAATACACCAAGGATTGAAAAATATAGTATTTTTTTATGAGGGGCACATTTTTCCTCTCTAAAGATATTGTTCACCATACACAAGATAGGGATCATCTCGCAAAATGTAGTTCCATAACTATAAGTCCTTGTTCATCCATCCACTCAAATATGTCCATCCATCTAAACTAGTATGTTTAAACTAGACAGATGCGCTGATGCATCCACATAATTCACGTGTTGCTTTAAGATAAAAAAGAAACCCTCCTACCTGGGAAAATATGCTTTAAAAAAATTAGAAAAAAAAATTACAGTGTGTTTGGTCTCAAGGGACGTTAACCATCATCATCATAATACACTGCACTAGTGCATCAGCACCGATTTTGGATAAAATTAAAGAAATTGCCAGACAAAAACGTTTTTTTTTGTTCAGTTCCATTAACAGTGCATTTAGATATTTGAACATCACATGTGTGTCATGTAATTAGAAGCATTGACACGATGTGAAATTAGAAAAAAGTGATAGACAAATTTTTTTAATATTTTTGTATTAACTAGTGGTCCATTGTCTAGTATTACACGTGAGTGTAGGGTAACATTAACAAGAATTATCAAAATGAATTATTTTTATATCGTTATATTCATTAATAATGCAATTGTATATACAAAACGCACCAATGCCTCCTATAATTTAAAGCATCGAAGTAGGGTAAACTTAAAAAATTACCTAGGCGCCATGCAAGTGCCTAGGTAATGTCTTAAATTTACCTTCTAACTCAAAGTTTTAGAAGATTGAAATTTCAAATTCACCTTAAATTTGTACATTGTCGCAAAAAAATTAAAAAATTATCTGCAGTACATTCAAGTTCATCTCTCACTGTGCAAGTCAATGCTCCCTATAAATTTACAGTCTGTACCAGTAGTAGTTTGTTCTTAACATATAACACACTACATTGATGGTGTGATATACATTTAATAATGTGCCACTATAACTTAATAACACATTTTCACATCATTGGTGTTCAGTGTGTTTCACAAACTATAGATCACCGCTAGTGATGCATTCAAATATACAAATGCACTGGTGTTGGTAAACACCTTGAGAACCATCTAATTAGTGCTTTATAGATTTCTAGATGTGCCACTAAACAAATGAAAATAATAATTTAATTATTCACCAAATACACTAGTGCACCATAGAAATATGTTCACGCATCTAGGTCAATGCACTTATGTTTAACTTATGCATTGACATGGCATTTGAACAAATAATTTTTCCGTTCATTACATGGTTTTTTCACACAAAGTTGTGCTATTACAATGTGCTCTAAATAATTGTGCACACCATGCATGGTGTAAAGAACCAATGCTCCCAAATGAGGGATGAACCTATATAAATAGTTTCATAAGAATTGAAATGTATTTTAGTATGACACACATAGCCTACAGTTCCTTTTTTTCTCACATAGCACCAATGCGTTAAATTTACAAATTGCACCGCTTATATTTATTGTCAAATGATTTTCTTAAATAGAGATGCGTTAGGGCCACCTTATCACACTATGCACAATGCTTATGTAGTTTGTAACACATCATTAATGGTGTTCTCTATATACAAAATGAATCACTAGCTGTTTGTTACTATTATATGGGCAAACCGCTTACTAGATTCATTTATTCTGAGAAAAAAATTATTGTTTGATATTAATAAATAAAATGATCGTTTAATGAAAATTTTAATGTTTTATATATACATGTGTGTGTCTTTGTATGAGGATAATGGAATTTGTATGTAAATCAAATACATTGACAACTGAGAGATGTAGCAGGAGCATCAACCCTGATTGGACCTCTACAACCTTGTACAGGAGTGGCAGACCAAAGAGAGGAAGAGATATTTGTACCATCTCCCCATTGCAACACAAAATCGATACCTCTTGATGGTTGTTAACCTCCTCAAGTTATATAAGGAGGATACATCCCTAAATGGGAACTCATTATTGATGATTTGATCCATCGCTAGGCTTAGTGTAGATAGTCATTTTGGTTTGGTCCCAATAAGTGGTTCCAACCCACACAAGAGAACATCTACTTCATCACTGGGCTATCCAGGAGAATGGAGGATTTTCCATAATTCCATGATGTCCCACTTGGTATTGCAGCTGACAGTTATCTTGCATGCTCTCATAGATATATTAGTGACTAAGTCACTGACCCTTCTATTTTCTCAAGTTTCTAGAGGACAACTGCATCTTGCTTGTTTCAGTGCATAGGATGTTAGGTTCCTCTGTATTTTGGTTACTACGATGGCACACTTCACCATTGATGGTAAGGGAATTGATTTCCCTCCATTATATTATGTATATTATTTAATGCGGAGACCTAGATGCATTAGGTGGGGGATTTTCCATTTTTTGTGGTAGTTCTTTCCTACTCTAGATCAATGCCTTGTAGAATTTGCGGGAAGGGTTAAATTCCCTTTTTCTTTAGATTTTTTTTAATTTTCATTATCACTATGACGTCATTTTATCACCACCCTCCTAAGGAGATGATTGAGGTGAAAATCCATATGTTGGAAAAAATGTTTCCTAATAGGGGCTACTCAAATTTTATAGTTAATATCACCTCAAAGTTGCCTCAAAGATAGTTGAGTTACTGGCCAGCTCAAGTATCCTTATGACCTTGTGCAGGGTTAGACCTATTACGATCCTTATGTAGGGTTAGACTATATAGGATAACCAAACATATTTTTCACCTAGGATGAGCCACCAAATGGTAGATGTAGTATTAGAGTTGTGTTTAAATTAATATAGTTGCATTTTATTGACTTACTTAATGCAAACAAAATTTATTCTAAAATTTTATTTAAATTGTTCAATGAAATTTTCTAATTATTGTTGTGTACTATATATTTTGTCAATATTGGAAGCTATGATTGGGAGGGGCCTCCCCTAGTATAAAATTAGGACATGTATGAGCATGAGGTAGTTCCTTAGTTTCCCAAACCTAGCCTGCAACATAGGCTAGATGCTATATTTTGCCAAGGCGTAGCCTATCCATATTGTTGGCTCGACAAGGATTCCACCCTATAGGGGTTCAATAGATCCTGCAAGACTCCAAGCTAAAATATATATGGATGATTCTTCTTGGTGATATGAGGAGTTTGATGTGTCATATCATTTGTGAAACTATCCTTATATCTAGGAGGGATGGCCATGGTAGTCAGTATTCCTCTACTTCATCTAATGAGGGTGGCTTAAATAAACCTCAACTGAGCTCGCACTTTAGACAATCCATCCCCACGTCTTGCCATGGTGTATGATGGTTATGTTATATATAATGATTTTGTTTTGTTAGATGGTATTATTAGAATATGTTATGTAATTATTTTGTTTTACTAAAAAAATGTTTTGTTATCTCAATAAAAACGTTTTTTTCATTTTTTTTTGTAGGTTATAAGTTAATACCTCAATAAATAATTTTTTTGCACAAGCTTAATATAAATTGACATAAAAGTGAAATTATTTTTAATTATTTTTTAGGTAAGTTATATTCTATAGGAAAATAATTATTATTAATTAAAATAGTTCAATCAAGTTGTTAGCTCGATCAAGGTATTTGAATTATAGTTATTTTTCCATATAAAGTTTAATTTTTAATATTTTTTATTTTTATTAAAATGATTGATTGAGGTTTTTAAAATCTCAATTGATCTTCTTAATTAACCATACATAAACCCTCGATCAAGGTATTTAAAAAATTTCACATCCTCAATTGAGGGCTTTCAAATAGGATTTTATCCCCTTTTTTTGCTAATTTAATTTTATTGGCCTCTTTGTTAGTCCTAAACCCTACTTTGGGGTGCACCGTAGATGGTAGTCTTCATACCAATGAATTCGCCAACGAATCATCTATCCATTGGCATATAATTTATGGGTTTCTTAATTCACATGATCATTTTTTATTTTCTTTTCAAATTTACACTTACAAAACCAAGTCCATAACTTCAAATCAATGCAAAAAAAATCAAAAGCTATAAAAATTAAACAATCAAACAAATTAAAAAATATATATACTCCCCAAATCAACACATCCTCTTCAAAAATGTATTTTTTAATTTTTAATTATTTTTGTAACCAGTAAAAGAAAATTATGTGCACACACATGTTTAAGAAATGCAATTAAAATTTTCAATGGTCAATTTCAAAACTTAATAAAAAAACATAATTTTCCAACAAATTAAAAATATATATGTGCACCCTAGTGCATTTTGTGTAAATTATGGCCATATACCATTTTGTTTTATATTATGCATTTACCACTAAATTATTTTACGTGCACATAAGACACCTGTTAACTTTTCCTAAAATTTACAAGAAGAAACCTATAATTGAATACAAATTTAGCGTGTTAAATACTTTTTTAAATATAGGTGGACCAAAAACATAGTTCCCTATTTTTTTTTGCATGTGAGAATTCACAAGGCATATATGAGGTTTAAGGGATAATAAATGAATAAAAAGTAAAATTTTGACATCGCTTTTGGCCAAAAAGTGTTACACGTCTTCATGGGAACACACACACACAACATTTTTCATGTTGATGTTTATTTTTATATTGATGTTGATGTGTATGTCAGGTGATGTTATATATGTTTTCTAGGTGTACTTCACAAATGTGTATGTTAGATGATGTTTGTTAGATGTGTGTGATGGTTATGTTATATAATGATTTTGTTGTGTTAGATGTTATTATTATATTTGTGTGTTAGATGATGTTTAAATATGTTATATGTATATATTAGATAATATTAGGTAATATCTACATGTGTATGTTAGGTGATGTTTGATGTGTATGTTAGATATTGTTAGATAAGTTTATGTGTATGTAAGATGGTGCTTATGTTTGATAGGTGAGCATTGATGTGTATGTTATATGTTGTTTTCCATATGTGTGTGATGGTTATGTGAGAAGATTTTTATGTTTGTTAGGTTGTGGTGATGATGGTGGTGGTATGTTAGATGATGTTAGGTGATTTTAGATGTAATGACCAGATATTTATCTTAGATAATGTTTCAAAAAAATCCTCCAATTATATATTGTGTATAAACATCATACATCTTAAATTGTGAAATACATCATGCATATTTATTTGAAAAATTGTGAGAGGTATTTATTAAAAAACATTAATGATAACTTCTTCGTTACAATGCTATTATTGTCATATTGTTACGATTATTGTAAACAATTTTGTGAAGTTATATTATAAAATAAAAAGAGAAATATTTGACATCTAATATCTTTTTTTTTCATAAGTAAAATTCTAGTATATCAACTTAGGAATATTCATATACTAGGTATATTGAAAATTCAGAGCCATTCAAACTAACTATAGCTACTTCTTTATTCCTTCTCACTCTACCCTTAACACTACAAAACCATTTCACTAGAGTGACTCATATAGCTATCTGGTGCAAGACTTAACACTATCATTTTGAAACAGGTTTTTCATACTATGACCCATATACTTATACAAACTATCCAACAAACTAAAACAAATAGAATCCCGACTGAAACTATTACAAAGAAAATCATCTTCCATTTGGAATCTGGAAATTCCCGGTGTTTCCCCCTTGTGCCACCATCTGCTGAGGAGTCATGGTTCTTGCTTTGGTAACATGAAGAGTAGTGAAAGGGATGCCTAGTTTATGGGTGATCACATATATATATTCTTATGCATGATCCTACAGTCTCATTTATGGTCTTTCCAAAATTACATAGGTTCCACATCCCCTTGTTCCTTCGCATTCCTCTCCATTAACATGTGCATGAGAGGGCCCTTGACAACCTAGAAGGTGGCCACTAATATCTCACACATTGATGGATGCGACATCATAGTTCCTAAATATTGGATACAATCAGCCAAAATAACGGCATATTTTATTTGTTGGAGCCTCTCCGACTCCTCCCATAAATCCTTCTTGGCATCTTTAATCTCCTACTACATAGAGACTAGGACACATTCTTTGAAATAATGGGAAACCTGAGCCACCTTACTATGTTCCCTGGAATCCCAAGGAGGGCACTCCACCTTCTTCCTTTTGAAATCCTAACTAAACTTACTCTCTCATGGAGACATAAGATGAGAACAATGACAACCTAACCCTTTCACTGATGCCTGGCCACCACTTTTCCCCATCACACTCAAAACCCAAATCACCAACAATTTACATAGCCTTTGCAATGATCCACCTCTATATTTCAAATAAAAACCCCCTAATATGTCATTAAATCCTAATGAGATATCCCATGGTATCATCTATAAACCATACTTATAACCATCATCTCCCGCGGTATAACATTACTGCATACCCTCCTATCATACATGCTCTCAACTAAATGCTCACTCATTACATTTCCAAGTCCTGTTCTTGTCCACTTTATTTCTTCAACACATTGCCACCAAGTCCCCCATTCCAAATTTGGCACATTACCTACATTATCACTAGAACGTAGATTTGTCCTCTCACCGTGTGCTTGGATTGATCCCCAGTTCCACCTGCATCTAGGTTTCTAACATATTCAGAGGAAAGGGATCCACACTAGGAAACCAAGTCCTAATCCTCTACCTCCTAAAGATGAACTTCCTTTCCTCTACTTCCTTCAGTTACTAAGTTTGTTTGTCAAAAAATCCACCACCTTATTTCCTAAATGTTTAACATGGCTAAAGGATCATGCTTGTACTTGTCTTAACATACACCACATTATTTTATTCCAATACTCCAACATCAATGGGTTGACACTTTTGAAACTCGTTGACCATTATTTATCCTTTATGTCATTCATAAAATCATGTTTAAGTCCCCTTCATTCACACGTGGTTTTCATCGTTTCCTAATTTCCATCATAATCCCAAATAAAATTCCTTCTAACTCAGTTGCATTATTTGTCTGTCTACAAATGTATCCCATAAACACGTCAAGAATCTCTCCAAGGTGGTTACAGATGCCCCCCCCCCCAACGCCTATAGGATCAAAGTTCCCTTTTGATGCCCCATAAAAATTTAGCTTTATACTACCCTCCAATGGAGTAAACCATCAATAGAGGCTCTAACTTATTGGTATTACATCCTTCTTTATTCCTATAAATACATGAACATTCATTATTCCCCACACTTGAAGTATTATCTTCTTTTGGTTCAAGGCTTGTAATTCCTTTTCGCTCCATGGGGTCAGACTTAGAGTTTCATGGATCTGACATTGAATGATAGTCTAGACTCCATTCTCCAACCTAAACTTATCCTAAAAAATCCACCTATTTCTTTCTTTCCAAACCTCCTATAACAGAAAGCCAGGGAAAATATACCACATCTTATTGAGGATTAATTTGCTGAAAGGTTTATGTTTCCATTCTCAAATAAACTGGTCCAAACTTCCTCAAATACGATATGCTTTCTAAAAATCCCCTGCTCTCTTGTCTAATAGCACAGAGGAAAAGGGGAAACTATCAAACAAGTGATCCATATTTTATTCCTATATGTCGCCCATAACACATATGGTAGGCCCCATGACCCTTGCATTAAGTATATGCTCCTTATCAATATACATATCTTGACCACTAACCATAGAAAAATTTCCACCTCGGGACACAACTTAGCCTCCCATATTTTCTTACATTCTTGTTTCCTCAATAGCTCCCTATTTCCTACCCAAATTTTATAGGATCCTTTCAAGTAAAAAAACCTTGGGAAAATACCCCCATATTAGATTTTCTAGACCCTCCTAGTTACGAATGCATCAATATTGAATTGTCTCCCAAATTTTTTGTCTTACTTCTTCTCAAAAAAATTGTCCCCGCCATTCCGGTGTCTTCCAAATCCCAAATGCATCCCCTTCCATACCCACTATTACAAAATCTTTTACTTTTGTCCATCTTTGTTCTTGGAAAATTATATGAGCATGGGGAAAATTTATACTAGTTTCTGGAAAATCCACAAAAACTATATCCTCACCACTTCAAACCTATAACAAACTACGACCTTTTATCATCTCCCTCCCTTGCATCGTAGTCTTCCATATGTTCTATCTCAATTTCAATTTTAAAATACTAATCATGTATTGCTTATTCCACCCATGATCATACTTGCAGTGCCATAATGTGTCCCATGGTTCCTCCTCATGGGTCACTCAACTCCACCATATTTGATCCCCTAACACCTCACTATTTTTCTCTAGATCCTGTGAGCCTAGACATGGATTTTTCATGGGGGTACAGACCTTATTCCAAATTACCAATTCACACTTTCATTTCTCACTAGCTCTGCCCCATAGAAGTTTATTTTGTATGTTCTAGATATCCTTGAAAATTTGCTTTGGAGCTACCATGGCTGAGAATAAGTATATTGGCATGGATTGAAGAACCAACTTTACTAGGATTAATCTGTTAGCTAACTTAAGGGGGGACAAAACCCAACTTTCTAACTTTTATCCCATTGTATCCAACAAGTCATCCCACAAAAATTTTCAAATGACTGAGTCTTCTAGAGGTGTTCCTAGGTATCTGGATGGAAGGGAACTTCCCTAAAACCCCATAATTCAAATTATATTGAACTAGATGATTGGAGGAGTGTTAAATAATAAGACTCCAAAATTATCCTCATTTATTGCCAATCTTGAGGTTTTTGAGAACATGTTAAGTCCTTTTTCAATTCCCATTGCTTCTTAGACCGAACAGTGTCCCACCAACATAGTATTGTCAATGAATTACTAGTGAGTTTGTGTTGGATCCCGTGGATATATATTCAAACCATGAATTTCCTTATCCACAATCATAGCCTTAATGGTTTTTCCCAAACCTTCATCCACTAAAATAAACAAGAAAGGAGAAAGAGGGTCTCTTTGTATAATTACTCTTGAACGGAGAAATATTTTGAGGAAGGGGACCAGTTAGTAGAATTGAGAAGAAATATGAAGATGTTAGATTTATAATCTATTCTATCCATGTCTCTTCAAACCCAAAATCCTTTAACATCTCCCTCGTGAATTTCCAACAAATTTTTTCGTATGCTTTGTCTAGATCCATTTTGATTAACATTCCTAGATTTTTTATGACTCTTAATGAATATATAACCACATGGAACAAAATAATCCTATTCATGATTTGTCTCCCCTTCACAAATCCCAACTTCTTAGGAGAAATCAGGGATAGAAGAAGGGATTTAATCGATTTGTCTATAACCTTAGGGATGATATTATAAATAACATTACATACATAACTTGGTATAAATTTACCTAGGGTGTATGCTTTCTCGTTTTTGGGAATGAGGGTTAAGAATGTTGTATTGAAATATGACAACAATCCTCTGGTTTTTATTGAGTCTTCCACAATTCTCTAAACCTCGTCTTTGTTTAAGTCCCATAAACTATGAAAGAATTTTGATGTAAATAATTCCATCCCCAAAGATTTCTTTTCTTCCATCTGAATAATTTCCTCCTCCACTTTGTCCAATTCCACCGACCACATCAATATTTATTTAATTCCCTCTGAGACTAGGGCTAGAATATACTGAGTTATCTTGGTTATATCCACTTCCCTATCCTACCTTGATTCCTCCATCAAATGTGAGCAGTAATTAAGAAATTCCTATTCTATCTCTTCCCTCATTTCCAAGCATTGACCACCCCCCTTCTTAAGCATTAAAATCATATTCCACTTACAATGTTGGATCATGTGTTGACACACCTTTCTGTTGACAGGGGTTCATTTCTCACTGTTGTCGACAACCATCAATACAAAATCCCTAAAAATCATCCTAGAAGGTCTTACCCTTCCCAGCAACACCTGTAGAGCAGGTGTAGTCTCACCCGAGATGTCTAAGGGAGGGCTGCAGGAACCAATTTGCTACAGCGCGAAGAGGACTTCACATTATATTCTACCCAATCAAAACATCACCTAGAAATCCATGATCACAACAAATACAATGCAAGCACACTAGTAACCAGATCTACTTATCATTACAATTCACAATCACAATAACCCATATTTAGATCGAAAAAGACTACAATCATTATGCTTCATATATGCATTATTGTTATCGTGTCAAATAATAATTCTCCATCTGAGTACTGACACTAAATGTGTCAGTACAAAAAAGGACAAATTGGATTGAAGTGGCCAAAACCCTATAGATGTGCATGTTCCTTCATACATCATCATCTTACCAGCCTACCCTATTTTTTATAAGGTGATTAGGGAGAATTCACGACTATTGCCATTGCAACCCACAAACCATTTGTGAGTATCTACATTGCAACCCACGAATACATGACCATGGTTTGCATATGAGGGTTTCTCTTATGAAAGTCATGAGTTACCTGCAACTTGCTAGTATCAAAAGTCACAAATTTCGTCATCCAAAAATCAAATATAAAAACAAGTTTAGTCGAGGATAGTCAAACTCCTAATCATAACTATCTTAACTTCCTTTTCCATCTCAACCTACGTAACCTCTCTCATTCACCAAGTATAAATAGAGGGTAGTGGTTGAGGATAAAGATCATTAATTAGAGATCAAATTTATGTTGTTGGATTTCCTTTGGAGATATTGGAGCAGCATAGCTCAGTTCCTTGGCTAGCAGAGGAGGGCTTGTATCAAATACTGGTTGTAATTTTTTATCACTTGTTTATCAATAAAGAGAGAATTTCTTCCAATTGGTGTCTTTGGACTCTTATGTGTTATGATTTTTGAATTGTCTTGTTATTTTATTGCAAACTATTATTTCATTAATATTCTATATAACATCTCAAATATTGTAGGAAGGTCTGCCTCTTTGTGGGTGGGGAGATTCCCTAGCAGTTGTTGGAGCAATTTGGGATTGAATAAAAAAGCTAGGACCAACCTCCATAAGCAAGGTACACTTACTTTCTTCATTATTTCTCTGTCAAATTCTCAAATGGATGAATGTGTGCAAGTTTACTTAGCATGTTGATAACCCCAGACCCTTGGTTATAAGGTTGTATTTCCCTGAGCAATAGAACTGGTGACTCCGTTGGGGATTCCAACCTGTTGTGGGTCCATTCTATTGGTTTTCTTCAAGTTTTGCTCTGTTTGATCCTGTGAGTGATTTGTTTTGATTTAGCCTATTATCACTCCAGGAAACTCTTCTAGGTTGTAGCTCGAGGATGCCTGGTAACTTAAATGTTTTTGGGGTTTTCTAAGTGGATCAAGTCAGGTGACCTATAGGACCTCACACTCTCAAGACATGAATGAAACTCAATTAGGGATAAGGCTTCTAATTACCACTATTTAGAGGTTGAAAATATGGTGCAAAGATGGAGAACTAATCATGTTGGTAGATTCATACATAAAACAAATACATATAAATGGCTAAACATGACAAGGAAAGCACTTATAATTCAAATCAATCAGTATTCCAATAGGATGACAGCTATCAGAAATTAATCAAACTAAATAAAACCTAAATAACACATTCAAGCATAAGTACATAATAGACAGAAAATGGAAGCTCAACATATGATAACAAAAGAGCTTAAATTAGGTCATGATCAAAATGAGAAGCTTGAAAATAGTATTGGTCTACAAGTCCCCGAAGTTGAACCCTTTAAATAAAATAAGTCTTAGGCTTTATATCCTTTACAAAAATACTCAGATCCTGAAAATTTGGATCTGATTTAATAAAAATAGACAAAATAATAGTTTTTGCATCATCAGGTCAAAAAACCCTAATTAACTACTAGTCTAACTAATAGTAGAATTTGTTCACTGTTTGAACCTTCTGATAACTAAAGTAAGAGATGGAAATCACTGCCACTGGTCCTCTGCTGGTTAAGTCACGATTTAACTTTGACAGTTAGGTTTTGGTGAATTTTTCTACTGTTATGTCACAGCAAAACTACAGCATACATTCCCTGATGTTTTCTTCAACGTACTTTGTCTTCATACTTCATCCCTTAGCCATCCATGTTCGCCCAAAATGGGTCCTACGTGTCAAAAATCGATCATATGCCTCTGTCTGCTTTCGGTGGTTAAGAGGCCAAAATATCAGAACGGTTAGTTACCGAAAGCGATGCTTTCAATGGCTAATGAACTGCCTCAGCATCCACCTAAGCCACCGAAATCCCTGTTCTTCAAAAATTCTTAGGATGCCTCCAAAATTTCTCTTTCAAGTTTGTATGCTTAGCTTTCTTCTTTAGCAGGCTCTTGCTAGGAGGGTTAACAGCAGCCTGGCTTGCTTCTGGAGGTTGAAAGCTAACTGCAGCGTTAGCTAGAGTTTCCAATGTTAGGTGGCTGCTAGGGCTTATCTTGGCCTCCTTCATATCCAGTTTCTAAAGAGTAATCATCCTATACAATATTGTGTTACCCTTCAGGTACCTTTTGTTTATTCTCTTTAGGAAAATATACCTTTCTCATTTCTCTAGGTAAGATTTATGCAGCAGCTTGTTCCTACTGGTCAATATAGCATTATTCCTTTTTACCTCTCTGACCAAAGTTTCCATCTCATAAACTTGCCTTAGCAACTGATTTATCTTCTAAGTCTTGGGCTTGCTAGAGGAATCCTTCTCTGCTGGTTCATCTTGCTCTTTTGGTGTAAGTGATGGTAGTTATTCAATCTCTTCTACAACCTGCAAAACTAGTTCTGCACCTTAGTCTTGTTCCTCTTCTGAATCTGAGTAGGGAAAGTTCAAAATGTTCTCACTGTGTGTTGTAACTTCCTGGCCCTTCTCACTGAAATACAAGTTTCTTTTGACCTTCTTGGCTTTGGAAGAGGAAGTAGAATGTTCTGCTGCTGCTGGGGATATGGCCCTTCTCTTCCTTTTCTCACTTCTTGGAGTGCTGGACTTTTTAGCAGGAGACTTGCCCTTTTCTTTTGGCTGAAGGCCTATTTCAAAACCATTCCAAAATAAGAAATAGGGCCATGCCATATTCCTCCTCTTTAGAGATTCTTGGATCAGAAGTTCGATAAGGCCATGATGAGACAGTCTTCTAGCAATCTTGGTGGGCTGGGCCATCACCTGGTGCGCCATCTTTCCCAAACTCCTATGTAAGTAAAAAGGAAAATTCAGTGGGATTCTCCCTGTGAAGTGGTTCATCAATTTAAAATGGTAAATCATAGCTCTATTATATCTCCCTTCACATGTTATGTAGACCACAATGGCCTTCAACAGTTGTTTCCACCTTTCTTCTAGCCAGCAGGATGGTACACTCTTCTTCCACACCACCTCCCTATGTTCAGGATTTAGGTAAGATCTGAACCCTACATCCTTTGGTATGGGGGTCTTAAACCACTTTTCTCCTATGTTAGGGAGTTTAGTCACTTTAGTAATTAGGGTTTCATATATGAGGAATTATTCTTTGCCTATGACTACCTTGGAGCCATTGAAACAGAGGGAAAATGACTTAGCCACCTGCTGGTGTGAACCTTGAATCTTCTCACAAAACCTATAACAGCCAGCATCCTTAAAAAATTGATAGACCTATGGATGTGCCTCTAGGTAGCTAATGTCTCCCAACTCCTACCTGAGAGTAGTTTCTCCCTTATTCATCTTGCTGAATGCCATTCCTGCATACCTACAACAATAAACTCAAGTTCTGTTGGATAGTGTGTTAGCAGGATGCTTCTCAGAGATGGATTTCTGGTGGAGAGAAATGCCAAATTCGAGGGTGGAATGTACTGAAGTTTTGGCACTGATTATGATGGATTTTGACTACATGATCGATGCTGAGGTCATAGGGTGATGGCTTTAGTTGATCTTTTCGAGACCCCTTACCTAGCAATCATGTTAAAATCAACCCTAGATACTCATTTTGATTTTCTATAGTTTTGATGAACAAGTGGAGGGAGAAGGAGGGTTTCATCACATTAGTCCTTATCAGTTTCAATAATGACCTCCTTACTCATTTCCTCGTGCACTTATGCAGCCTTCTGTCCTTTTGGTGGTTTATCATGCCTTTTAATGATCGTTGCTTTGTTGACAGGTTGTGATTTGATAGATTTCTAACCATTTATCTCTTTTACCTTTTCGGTGGTTAACTTCCTTCAAGATTTTATCTTCTAGCCGCTGAAAGCATGGCTTTCAGTGGCTAATGAAATGCTAACCCTTTCACCCAAGCCACCGAAACCATTTTCCCATTGTCGCAGTGAAACTCGACTTTCGGCGAATAGTGGTCGCTCTGAATATTCCTTTTAACCGCCAAAAGCCCTTCTTTTTGATGGCTAATGACACCTCAGATCTTTTTCCTAAGCCACCGAAACCACTTTTTCCCCAACACCTTTTTGCCTACTTTTGGTGGTTAACGCCCTTCTTTCACTATTCACTAAGCTACCGAAAGCAACACTTTTTGGTGGCTAATGAGTTGTTTGAAGTCTCGCCTAAGCCACCAAAAGTGCTTTCACCATTTACTCAATCGAGCCCACTTTCAGTGGTTATCTTTCATCCTACGTTAAACTGTTAGCTGCTGAAACAAAGCCTTTAGGTGGCTAATGAGCTATTAAGAACCCCGCCTAAGCCACCAAAAGCTAAAACTTCCAATTTTTTCAACCATAGCACAAACAGAGACCTTCAATTTGTTAGTCATCTTTAAATATTTCATGACATGACTCGAATTCTTCATACTATCAAAATAAATTTATTTTGAGAGATAACATCTGGCTCCTACTTGGGGATGGGAACCTCCCTGTGAGATCCCAAGAACCCCAGACCAAAATTCCTTTTCTTGAAAATAACTAAAAACTTCACACTATCATTTACTGTTCCATTGGGAATGGATTTTATTTTGTAAGCAAAAACAACCTACTAACTACTAATTTACAATAACAAGGCCTCAGAGCCTCAAATAAAGTAAAGTTTCAGGAAATTCCCATTCACTGGGCCATCAAACACCTCTTCCCCTTCCATATTCTGCAATTTCAAGGTGTTGTTATTCTGTACCTGGGCTATCACAAAAGGGACAATCCACAAAGAGTCAAACTTTCCATGTTTTCCCTTCTCCTGCCTGACAGTATCCCACTTGAGGACCCAATTTCCAACTTGAAAGCTATCCACTTTTGCCCTTTTGTCAAACATGACCTTGATCCTCCGTTGATGGGATTTTAATTTTCCTGTCACTTGTTCCCTGACTTTCTGCAACTCCACCAAATCCATCATCCTCCTAACCATATCATTTGGCTCATCCTCCTCTTCTTGAAAATTTTTTGCCACTGGTAGAATGAGTTGAATGGGAAAAATGGCCTCAGTACCATAAACTAATTTGAATGGAGAAGTCCCTATAGATATTTTGTCTGTTACCCTATCAGCCCATAAAGCAAAATTTAGCTTAGAATCCCATCTTTTCTTATTTGTCTCCAATAGTTTTCTGATGATCCTAACTAGGCTTTTGTTGGATGACTTAGCCAGGCCATTTCCTTGATGATAATAGGATGTGGAATGCACTAGGTGAATTCCCATTGACTCACACATTCTAACCAATTCCTCGGCTTTGAAAGATGGTGCATTATCAGTTACTAACCTTACTGGGTAGCCAAACTTGCTAAAGATATTCTCATATAAAAGTTTCATGATGACCTGATGAGTGGCATTTTGTGGTGGGTACTACCTCTATCTATTTGGTAAAGTAGTCTATGGCTACTAGGATCCATTTAGGCTGCCCACTGGAAGATGGATTTATTTCACCTTTTAAATCTAGACCCCATTGCTAAAAATTCCCATTCACTACAATAGGCATAAGGGGCAAGGATTTGAGTTGCTGCTTGCCTATAAATATTTTGCACTGGTCACAAGCCCTTACAAAATTACATACATCAGCAAAAAGGACTAGCCAGTAGTATCCTTCCGTCAGGATCTTCTGGGCTGTGGTCTTCCAATAATGATGGCCCCCACATCTGCTGGAATGAAAGTGGTGCATTACTTGATTTGACTCTTCTTTATCCAGACATATCTTTCTAGTACAATAGTTCGTCAACTATGCAAAATTTAACAAAATTTAGTTTAAGGGATTGTGCTTTATTAGGAGTGAGACCAAGAGAAACTTTTAATTTCTATAGAAAATGAATAATACGTGAGTACCACTCACATGAAGACAATTTTTCAGCCACTAATTGGCTGTCATTCTGATCCTAAACTACTTCTGCTGCTACTACAGTTTGCAATTTTGTTGAATTGACACAAGTGAATTTTATCCCCATCAGTTCACAGTTTTCTTTCATTAGAGGAAATTTCAACTCAAAATGGGCCTTTTAATTTTTATTCAAATTCCATGTCATCATGTGTTAGCCAATGAAATTGCTTTAAATTTGAAAT